>JAXIVJ010008135.1:0-57048 GCA_036785665.1 Chirona hameri
TCTACAGACAGAGGGAGGAGTGAGTCAGAGAAGCGGTACAGTGTCTACAGACAGAGGGAGGAGTGAGTCAGATAAGCGGTACAGTGTCTACAGACAGAGGGAGGAGTGAGTTAGAGAAGCGGTACAGTGTCTACAGACAGAGGGAGAGGTGAGTTAGAGAAGCGGTGCAGTGTCTACAGACAGAGGGAGGAGTGAGTCAGATAAGCGGTACAGTGTCTACAGACAGAGGGAGGAGTGAGTTAGAGAAGCGGTACAGTGTCTACAGACAGAGGGAGGAGTGAGTTAGAGAAGCGGTACAGTGTCTACGACAGAGGGAGAGGTGAGTTAGAGAAGCGGTACAGTGTCTACAGACAGAGGGAGGAGTGAGTCAGAGAAGCGGTACAGTGTCTACAGACAGAGGGAGGAGTGAGTCAGATAAGCGGTACAGTGTCTACAGACAGAGGGAGGAGTGAGTTAGAGAAGCGGTACAGTGTATACAGACAGAGGGAGGAGTGAGTTAGAGAAGCGGTACAGTGTCTACAGACAGAGGGAGGAGTGGGTCAGAGAAGAGGTACAGTGTCTACAGACAGAGGGAGGAGCGAGTCAGAGAAGCGGTACAGTGTCTACAGACAGAGGGAGGAGTGAGTCAGAGAAGCGGTACAGTGTCTACAGAAAGAGGGAGGAGTGAGTCAGATAAGCGGTACAGTATCTACAGACAGAGGGAGGAGTGAGTCAGAGAAGCGGTACAGTGTCTACAGACAGAGGGAGGAGTGAGTCAGATAAGCGGTACAGTGTCTACAGACAGAGGGAGGAGTGAGTCAGAGAAGCGGTACAGTATCTACAGACAGAGGGAGGAGTGAGTCAGAGAAGCGGTACAGTGTCTACAGACAGAGGGAGGAGTGGGTCAGAGAAGAGGTACAGTGTCTACAGACAGAGGGAGGAGTGAGTTAGAGAAGCGGTACAGTGTCTACAGACAGAGGGAGGAGTGAGTCAGAGAAGCGGTACAGTGTCTACAGACAGAGGGAGGAGTGAGCCAGAGAAGCGGTACAGTGTCTACAGACAGAGGGAGGAGTGAGTCAGAGAAGCGGTACAGTGTCTACAGACAGAGGAAGGAGTGAGTCAGATAAGCGGTACAGTGTCTGCAGACAGAGGGAGGAGTGAGTCAGAGAAGCGGTACAGTGTCTACAGACAGAGGAAGGAGTGAGTCAGAGAAGCGGTACAGTGTCTACAGACAGAGGGAGGAGTGGGTCAGAGAAGCGGTACAGTATCTACAGACAGAGGGAGGAGTGGGTCAGAGAAGCGGTACAGTGTCTGCAGACAGAGGGAGGAGTGAGTCAGAGAAGCGGTACAGTGTCTACAGACAGAGGGAGGAGTGAGTTAGAGAAGCGGTACAGTGTCTACAGACAGAGGGAGGAGTGGGTCAGAGAAGCGGTACAGTGTCTACAGACAGAGGGAGGAGTGAGTTAGAGAAGCGGTACAGTGTGTACAGACAGAGGGAGGAGTGAGTCAGAGAAGCGGTACAGTGTCTACAGACAGAGGGAGGAGTGAGCTAGAGAAGCGGTACAGTGTCTACAGACAGAGGGAGGAGTGAGTTAGAGAAGCGGTATAGTGTCTACAGACAGAGGGAGGAGTGAGTCAGAGAAGCGGTACAGTGTCTACAGACAGAGGGAGGAGTGAGTTAGAGAAGCGGTACAGTGTCTACAGACAGAGGGAGGAGTGAGTCAGAGAAGCGGTGCAGTGTCTACAGACAGAGGGAGGAGTGAGTCAGAGAAGCGGTACAGTGTCTACAGACAGAGGGAGGAGTGAGTTAGAGAAGCGGTACAGTGTCTACAGACAGAGGGAGGAGTGGGTCAGAGAAGAGGTACAGTGTCTACAGACAGAGGGAGGAGTGGGTCAGATAAGCGGTACAGTGTCTACAGACAGAGGGAGGAGTGGGTTAGGGAATAGGTACAGTGTCTACAGACAGAGGGAGGAGTGAATCAGAGAAGCGGTACAGTGTCTACAGACAGAGGGAGGAGTGGGTCAGAGAAGCGGTACAGTGTCTACAGACAGAGGGAGGAGTGAGTCAGAGAAGCGGTACAGTGTCTACAGACAGAGGGAGGAGTGAGTCAGAGAAGCGGTACAGTGTCTACAGACAGAGGGAGGAGTGAGTCCGAGAAGCGGTACAGTGTCTACAGACAGAGGGAGGAGTGGGTCAGAGAAGCGGTACAGTGTCTACAGACAGAGGGAGGAGTGAGTCAGAGAAGCGGTACAGTGTCTACAGACAGAGGGAGGAGTGAGTCAGAGAAGCGGTACAGTGTCTACAGACAGAGGGAGGAGTGAGTCAGAGAAGCGGTACAGTGTCTACAGACAGAGGGAGGAGTGAGTCAGAGAAGCGGTACAGTGTCTACAGACAGAGGGAGGAGTGGGTCAGATAAGCGGTACAGTGTCTACAGACAGAGGGAGGAGTGAGTCAGAGAAGCGGTACAGTGTCTACAGACAGAGGGAGGAGTGGGTTAGGGAATAGGTACAGTGTCTACAGACAGAGGGAGGAGTGAATCAGAGAAGCGGTACAGTGTCTACAGACAGAGGGAGGAGTGGGTCAGAGAAGCGGTACAGTGTCTACAGACAGAGGGAGGAGTGAGTCAGAGAAGCGGTACAGTGTCTACAGACAGAGGGAGGAGTGAGTCAGAGAAGCGGTACAGTGTCTACAGACAGAGGGAGGAGTGAGTCCGAGAAGCGGTACAGTGTCTACAGACAGAGGGAGGAGTGGGTCAGAGAAGCGGTACAGTGTCTACAGACAGAGGGAGGAGTGAGTCAGAGAAGCGGTACAGTGTCTACAGACAGAGGGAGGAGTGAGTCAGAGAAGCGGTACAGTGTCTACAGACAGAGGGAGGAGTGAGTCAGAGAAGCGGTACAGTGTCTACAGACAGAGGGAGGAGTGAGTCAGAGAAGCGGTACAGTGTCTACAGACAGAGGGAGGAGTGGGTCAGATAAGCGGTACAGTGTCTACAGACAGAGGGAGGAGTGAGTCAGAGAAGCGGTACAGTGTCTACAGACAGAGGGAGGAGTGGGTTAGGGAATAGGTACAGTGTCTACAGACAGAGGGAGGAGTGAATCAGAGAAGCGGTACAGTGTCTACAGACAGAGGGAGGAGTGGGTCAGAGAAGCGGTACAGTGTCTACAGACAGAGGGAGGAGTGAGTCAGAGAAGCGGTACAGTGTCTACAGACAGAGGGAGGAGTGAGTCAGAGAAGCGGTACAGTGTCTACAGACAGAGGGAGGAGTGAGTTAGAGAAGCGGTACAGTGTCTGCAGACAGAGGGAGGAGTGGGTCAGAGAAGCGGTACAGTATGTATGTATGTATGTATTTACATCGTGCCATCGGTCCATGCACACATGGCTATTCTGATTGGCGAGTCAATTCGACGAACATTAGGACAAGAGGCGCACACACACACACACACACACACACACACACACACACACACACACACACACACACACACACACACACACACACACACACACACACACACACACACACACACACACACACACACACACACACACACACACACACATACACACACACACACACACACACACACACACACACACACACACACACACACACACACACACACACACACACACACACACACACACACACACACATGTATACATTCCTGCTGCATCTCACTTCCGGTCACATCTAATCATTATCAGTCCCACTCTGCTTTGTGAGCAGATGCTCTCGGAGCTCGGGTCTAAAGCGCCGCGGACCCATATCGCAGAGACTTTGCGGCAGAGCGTTGTAAGCTGTGACGGCTGAAAATAGAAAGCGGCGTCGTCGCGAGTCTGTGTGTATCACGGGTCTGTCCAGCCGGTCGGCCTGTCTGGTCACGCGGTGGTGAATATCGCCGCGAGTCACCAGGCTACTGTACAGCGACTCTGGCTGGCCGGCGGACACAATTTGTTTTAACAAAGTCAGCGAATGGTACTGGTGCAGATTTCCCACCGTCAACCAATTCAGGTCTTTCAGCACGTCTCTGATGTGATCGTACTTACGACGGCCGGAGATGACTCGTGCGCCAAAGTTAAGCATTTTCTGCAGCCGTGCCATTTGTGTGATGCCGCATACACCATACACACTGATACAGTATCGTAAGGTTGATACAACGAGCGCCTGTACAATGGTGTGAAGCGTATCACGCGGGAGACTGTGCCTACTGTGGCTCAGTCCGCAGAGTAAGCCGGTACATCGCCGCACAACGTCGTCAACATGCGCCGAGAATGTCATATTCTGGTCAAAAACTACGCCAAGATTTTTGACAGTACGAGACCCTACGACCATGGCACCCATAAACTCAACTTGTATCTTAGGCATCATACGTAGATTTTGACATGTTCCCAAGACTATTAGCTGTGTTTTGTTTGCGTTTACTTTCATCCCATTCTTCCGGAACCAGAGTGATAGGGTGTCTACAGTGTCTACAGACAGAGGGAGGAGTGAGTCAGAGAAGCGGTACAGTGTCTACAGACAGAGGGAGGAGTGAGTCAGAGAAGCGGTACAGTGTCTACAGACAGAGGGAGGAGTGAGCTAGAGAAGCGGTACAGTGTCTACAGACAGAGGGAGGAGTGAGTCAGAGAAGCGGTACAGTGTCTACAGGCAGAGGGAGGAGTGAGCTAGAGAAGCGGTACAGTGTCTACAGACAGAGGGAGGAGTGGGTCAGAGAAGCGGTACAGTGTCTACAGACAGAGGGAGGAGTGAGTTAGAGAAGCGGTACAGTGTCTACAGACAGAGGGAGGAGTGGGTCAGAGAAGCGGTACAGTGTCTACAGACAGAGGGAGGAGTGAGCTAGAGAAGCGGTACAGTGTCTACAGACAGAGGGAGGAGTGAGTCAGAGAAGCGGTACAGTGTCTACAGACAGAGGGAGGAGTGAGTCAGATAAGCGGTACAGTGTCTACAGACAGAGGGAGGAGTGAGTCAGAGAAGCGGTACCGTGTCTACAGACAGAGGGAGGAGTGAGTCAGAGAAGCGGTACAGTGTCTACAGACAGAGGGAGAGGTGAGTTAGAGAAGCGGTACAGTGTCTACAGACAGAGGGAGGAGTGAGGCAGAGAAGCGGTACAGTGTCTACAGACAGAGGGAGGAGTGAGTTAGAGAAGCGGTACAGTGTCTACAGACAGAGGGAGGAGTGGGTCAGAGAAGCGGTACAGTGTCTACAGACAGAGGGAGGAGTGGGTCAGAGAAGCGGTACAGTGTCTACAGACAGAGGGAGGAGTGGGTCAGAGAAGCGGTACAGTGTCTACAGACAGAGGGAGGAGTGAGTTAGAGAAGCGGTACAGTGTCTACAGACAGAGGGAGGAGTGAGTCAGAGAAGCGGTACAGTGTCTACAGACAGAGGGAGGAGTGGGTTAGAGAAGCGGTACAGTGTCTACAGACAGAGGGAGGAGTGAGTCAGATAAGCGGTACAGTGTCTACAGACAGAGGGAGGAGTGAGTCAGAGCGGCGGTACAGTATCTACAGACAGAGGGAGGAGTGAGTCAGATAAGCGGTACAGTGTCTACAGACAGAGGGAGGAGTGAGTCAGAGAAAAGGTACAGTGTCTACAGACAGAGGGAGGAGTGAGTTAGAGAAGCGGTACAGTGTCTACAGACAGAGGGAGAGGTGAGTCAGAGAAGCGGTACAGTGTCTACAGACAGAGGGAGGAGTGAGTCAGAGAAGCGGTACAGTGTCTACAGACAGAGGGAGGAGTGAGTCAGAGAAGCGGTACAGTGTCTACAGACAGAGGGAGGAGTGAGTCAGAGCGGTGGTACAGTATCTACAGACAGAGGGAGGAGTGAGTTAGAGAAGCGGTACAGTGTATACAGACAGAGGGAGGAGTGGGTCAGAGAAGAGGTACAGTGTCTACAGACAGAGGGAGGAGTGAGTCAGAGAAGCGGTACAGTGTCTACAGACAGAGGGAGGAGTGAGTTAGAGAAGCGGTACAGTGTCTACAGACAGAGGGAGGAGTGAGTCAGAGAAGCGGTACAGTGTCTACAGACAGAGGGAGGAGTGAGTTAGAGAAGCGGTACAGTGTCTACAGACAGAGGGAGGAGCGGGTCAGAGAAGCGGTACAGTGTCTACAGACAGAGGGAGGAGTGAGTCAGAGAAGCGGTACAGTGTCTACAGACAGAGGGAGAGGTGAGTTAGAGAAGCGGCACAGTGTCTACAGACAGAGGGAGGAGTGGGTCAGAGAAGCGGGACAGTGTCTACAGACAGAGGGAGGAGTGAGTCAGAGAAGCGGTACAGTGTCTACAGACAGAGGGAGAGGTGAGTTAGAGAAGCGGTACAGTGTCTACAGACAGAGGGAGGAGTGAGTCAGAGAAGCGGTACAGTGTCTACAGACAGAGGGAGAGATGAGTTAGATAAGCGGTACAGTGTCTACAGACAGAGGGAGGAGTAAGTCAGAGAAGCGGTACAGTGTCTACAGACAGAGGGAGAGGTGAGTCAGAGAAGCGGTACAGTGTCTACAGACAGAGGGAGGAGTGAGCTAGAGAAGCGGTACAGTGTCTACAGACAGAGGGAGGAGTGAGTCAGAGAAGCGGTACAGTGTCTACAGACAGAGGGAGAGGTGAGTTAGAGAAGCGGTACAGTGTCTACAGACAGAGGGAGGAGTGAGCTAGAGAAGCGGTACAGTGTCTACAGACAGAGGGAGGAGTGAGTTAGAGAAGCGGTACAGTGTCTACAGACAGAGGGAGGAGTGAGTCAGAGAAGCGGTACAGTGTCTACAGACAGAGGGAGAGGTGAGTCAGAGAAGCGGTACAGTGTCTACAGACAGAGGGAGGAGTGAGTTAGAGAAGCGGTACAGTGTCTACAGACAGAGGGAGGAGTGAGTTAGAGAAGCGGTACAGTGTCTACAGACAGAGGGAGGAGTGGGTCAGAGAAGCGGTACAGTGTCTACAGACAGAGGGAGGAGTGAGCTAGAGAAGCGGTACAGTGTCTACAGACAGAGGGAGGAGTGAGTCAGAGAAGCGGTACAGTGTCTACAGACAGAGGGAGGAGTGAGTCAGAGAAGCGGTACAGTGTCTACAGACAGAGGGAGGAGTGAGTCAGAGAAGCGGTACCGTGTCTACAGACAGAGGGAGGAGTGAGTCAGAGAAGCGGTACAGTGTCTACAGACAGAGGGAGAGGTGAGTTAGAGAAGCGGTACAGTGTCTACAGACAGAGGGAGGAGTGAGTCAGAGAAGCGGTACAGTGTCTACAGACAGAGGGAGGAGTGAGTTAGAGAAGCGGTACAGTGTCTACAGACAGAGGGAGGAGTGGGTCAGAGAAGCGGTACAGTGTCTACAGACATAGGGAGGAGTGGGTCAGAGAAGCGGTACAGTGTCTACAGACAGAGGGAGGAGTGGGTCAGAGAAGCGGTACAGTGTCTACAGACAGAGGGAGGAGTGAGTTAGAGAAGCGGTACAGTGTCTACAGACAGAGGGAGGAGTGAGTCAGAGAAGCGGTACAGTGTCTACAGACAGAGGGAGGAGTGGGTTAGAGAAGCGGTACAGTGTCTACAGACAGAGGGAGGAGTGAGTCAGATAAGCGGTACAGTGTCTACAGACAGAGGGAGGAGTGAGTCAGAGCGGCGGTACAGTATCTACAGACAGAGGGAGGAGTGAGTCAGATAAGCGGTACAGCGTCTACAGACAGAGGGAGGAGTGAGTCAGAGAAAAGGTACAGTGTCTACAGACAGAGGGAGGAGTGAGTTAGAGAAGCGGTACAGTGTCTACAGACAGAGGGAGAGGTGAGTCAGAGAAGCGGTACAGTGTCTACAGACAGAGGGAGGAGTGAGTCAGAGAAGCGGTACAGTGTCTACAGACAGAGGGAGGAGTGAGTCAGAGAAGCGGTACAGTGTCTACAGACAGAGGGAGGAGTGAGTCAGAGCGGTGGTACAGTATCTACAGACAGAGGGAGGAGTGAGTTAGAGAAGCGGTACAGTGTATACAGACAGAGGGAGGAGTGGGTCAGAGAAGAGGTACAGTGTCTACAGACAGAGGGAGGAGTGAGTCAGAGAAGCGGTACAGTGTCTACAGACAGAGGAAGGAGTGAGTTAGAGAAGCGGTACAGTGTCTACAGACAGAGGGAGGAGTGAGTCAGAGAAGCGGTACAGTGTCTACAGACAGAGGGAGGAGTGAGTTAGAGAAGCGGTACAGTGTCTACAGACAGAGGGAGGAGTGGGTCAGAGAAGCGGTACAGTGTCTACAGACAGAGGGAGGAGTGAGTCAGAGAAGCGGTACAGTGTCTACAGACAGAGGGAGAGGTGAGTTAGAGAAGCGGCACAGTGTCTACAGACAGAGGGAGGAGTGGGTCAGAGAAGCGGGACAGTGTCTACAGACAGAGGGAGGAGTGAGTCAGAGAAGCGGTACAGTGTCTACAGACAGAGGGAGAGGTGAGTTAGAGAAGCGGTACAGTGTCTACAGACAGAGGGAGGAGTGAGTCAGAGAAGCGGTACAGTGTCTACAGACAGAGGGAGAGGTGAGTTAGAGAAGCGGTACAGTGTCTACAGACAGAGGGAGGAGTGAGTCAGAGAAGCGGTACAGTGTCTACAGACAGAGGGAGAGGTGAGTCAGAGAAGCGGTACAGTGTCTACAGACAGAGGGAGGAGTGAGCTAGAGAAGCGGTACAGTGTCTACAGACAGAGGGAGGAGTGAGTTAGAGAAGCGGTACATTGTCTACAGACAGAGGGAGGAGTGAGTCAGAGAAGCGGTACAGTGTCTACAGACAGAGGGAGAGGTGAGTTAGAGAAGCGGTACAGTGTCTACAGACAGAGGGAGGAGTGAGCTAGAGAAGCGGTACAGTGTCTACAGACAGAGGGAGGAGTGAGTTAGAGAAGCGGTACAGTGTCTACAGACAGAGGGAGGAGTGAGTCAGAGAAGCGGTACAGTGTCTACAGACAGAGGGAGAGGTGAGTCAGAGAAGCGGTACAGTGTCTACAGACAGAGGGAGGAGTGAGTTAGAGAAGCGGTACAGTGTCTACAGACAGAGGGAGGAGTGAGTTAGAGAAGCGGTACAGTGTCTACAGACAGAGGGAGGAGTGAGTTAGAGAAGCGGTACAGTGTCTACAGACAGAGGGAGAGGTGAGTCAGAGCGGCGGTACAGTGTCTACAGACAGAGGGAGGAGTGAGTCAGAGAAGCGGTACAGTGTCTACAGACAGAGGGAGGAGTGAGTCAGAGAAGCGGTACAGTGTCTACAGACAGAGGGAGGAGTGGGTCAGAGAAGCGGTACAGTGTCTACAGACAGAGGGAGAGGTGAGTCAGAGAAGCGGTACAGTGTCTACAGACAGAGGGAGGAGTGAGTTAGAGAAGCGGTACAGTGTCTACAGACAGAGGGAGGAGTGAGTTAGAGAAGCGGTACAGTGTCTACAGACAGAGGGAGGAGTGAGTCAGAGAAGCGGTACAGTGTCTACAGACAGAGGGAGGAGTGGGTCAGAGAAGCGGTACAGTGTCTACAGACAGAGGGAGAGGTGAGTCAGAGAAGCGGTACAGTGTCTACAGACAGAGGGATGAGTGAGTTAGAGAAGCGGTACAGTGTCTACAGACAGAGGGAGGAGTGAGTTAGAGAAGCGGCACAGTGTCTACAGACAGAGGGAGGAGTGAGTCAGAGAAGCGGTACAGTGTCTACAGACAGAGGGAGGAGTGAGTCAGAGCGGCGGTACGGTTTACCGCTATGTAGTGTTGCAAGATCTTACACAGATCATACAGGCAAATGTATGTCAACTTACGTAGTCAACATGTCAACTTACGTATCTTACACAGATCATACAGGTGAATGTATGTCAACTTACGACTTTTGCAGTCTGTAGTTAGTCATTATGCAGGTGTGGTAGCTGATATTTATGTTATGTTGCTGATGTTCTTCATAAAACATCATCGCATGAAATGGTATGCAGCAGCACTAGACTTCTCATTCCCATACATGACGTTAACCAAACGACCTCATATGCTCTTCGATTTATTCCACCGAGCAGCCCACTGATACTCGCCCTCCATCATATCCATGTCATCACGCCACGCCAGTCGTGGCCCGGCGCCCGTCACTCACAGGATGTAGCAGATGACTCCGAGGCTCCACATGTCGCTGCGCGGACCGATCGGCTCGTAGTTGATGATCTCGGGAGGGATGAACTCGGGCGTCCCGAGCATCACGCGTATCGGCTCAGATTCGTGGTACTGCCGCGCCAGCCCAAAGTCGATGATTTTGATGAGGTGTGACGACTTGGTAAGGCACAGGATGTTCTCCGGCTGCCGGCGGAGGGGGTGGGGGGGGGGGGGGGGGTGTCAGGGGGTCAGGTGGAGGGCAGTGACATATGGTGAAGTCAAATGGGGTCACGTGGGGGTTAGATAGGGTCAGGTGGCGTCAGACGAGGTCATATTTTGAGAAAGAGGAACAATAGTATAATAGGATAAGACAATTCAACCTTTACCGTTATTTTACCGCCAGTTTCGTACAAGCTTGGAGACAGGTTTTCCCCAATGCAGAGTATCTCTTTACCCACTGAGCAGCCCGTGCAAAAGCTGAGTCATTATCTAGAGCTACCCGCCATCCTCTGTGGAAAACGTGCTCATACCTTCATATCCAGATGCATGATGTTATTGTCGTGCATATACTGCACACCACTGCAGATTTGCTGCATGAACAGCACGCACTCGTGTTCTGTCAGCATGAAGTCGTCAGCCACCACTCTCTCGAACAGTTCGCCGCCGGACACGCTGGCGACACGCGACAAAATACAAACACGTTACGATATGGCGTGACAAAACTATCACTATTGAGTGTCACATGGAACACGATATCATAGCGCAGAGGACGTTGTAACTGAAGAGAATCATACAAGATAAAAATAATTTGAAGCACGATCATATACGACTTTGATTGAATGGTTTTATTGGTGATTGATAGCTTTGAACAGCCGTAAAGCCAAGGAAAATATTATTTCGTAGTCAACAAATATCAGCTTCGAAATGTCGTAGTAATTGATTGACTCCTAACATCTTCGCTCTACGTATTTCACAAGAAGACAATACAATGTGCGAATGTTGACCACATTGGCGTGAAGCACAGCACGAGCCCACTGGTCATCAAAGGCAAGCGACTTCCTGCCCTGTTAGCGACGTTAGCGACTTCCTGCCCTGTTAGCGACGTTAGCGACTTCCTGCCCTGTTAGCGACGTTAGCGACTTCCTGCCCTGTTAGCGACGTTAGCGACTTCCTGCCCTGTTAGCGACGTTAGCGACTTCGTGTCCTATTAGCGACGTTAGCGACTTTCTGCCCTGTTAGCGACGTTAGCGACTTCCTGCCCTGTTAGCGACGTTAGCGACTTCGTGTCCTATTAGCGACGTTAGCGACTTCCTGCCCTGTTAGCGACGTTAGCGACTTCCTGCCCTGTTAGCGACGTTAGCGACTTCCTGCCCTGTTAGCGACGTTAGCGACTTCCTGCCCTGTTAGCGACGTTAGCGACTTCCTGCCCTGTTAGCGACGTTAGCGACTTCCTGCCCTGTTAGCGACGTTAGCGACTTCCTGCCCTGTTAGCGACGTTAGCGACTTCGTGTCCTATTAGCGACGTTAGCGACTTCCTGCCCTGTTAGCGACGTTAGCGACTTCCTGCCCTGTTAGCGACGTTAGCGACTTCCTGCCCTGTTAGCGACGTTAGCGACTTGCTGTCCTGTTAGCGACGTTAGCGACTTCCTGCCCTGTTAGCGACGTTAGCGACTTCTGCCCTGTTAGCGACGTTAGCGACTTCTGTCCTGTTAGCGACGTTAGCGACTTCCTGCCCTGTTAGCGACGTTAGCGACTCACTATTCGAGCAGCATGATCATCTCCCGGCCATGGTCGATGGCGGCCGCCAGCTGCAGCAGCTTCGGATGGTTCAGCTGGTTCATGATGGCGATCTCCTCGTCCACCTTGGCACGGTCCGCTGACTTGATGCACTTGATAAACTTCGCCGCGAAGCGGTCACCCGTACTGCGCTCTGTCACCTGAGGAGAGAGAAGCAAACACGGCGAATATTGGATTAATCATGATTTAGATTGGATTTGAGGATTAATTTCCCGATATTTGACTGGGGTACTATAAGCTAAAACGGAAGAAGATTGGGAGCTAACAAAGCTACTAAGTCATACAATCTAAACTTCTAAAGATCCTGCTCCTGGTACTGGTCTGTGACTGGTCTTTGTTACTTTGTACTGGTCCGTGAGCTCGCAGATGAATGCGAAATTAAACATTCAGTGTTGGAGCTTTGCAACGGTAAGGTTATGCTGACTAATTGCTAAATAACAGTTTTTCGTGAATAATTCTTTGCATAATACAGATGACAATGCTGTTAACATTGTTAACACCGGAAACACCGGAAAGTTTAGGAACGAGCTACTTGAATATAACGAGCTACTTGAATGAAAGAGTCAACTTGAATTTCGTCCCACTCGATGTCGAATTGTGAGTCTGTTTCGGTGCTGCCCATCAGGGCCTCCTGTAAGAGATTTTGACTGGGGGGAGGAGGGCACCCACACATTTTTTCCGATGATAGGCTTTGGATATCCACCTGCCAAATCTTGTTGTACTTTCGAGTTTCGCATACGGAACATGAACTGTACTTGTCTGATGAATCACAAAAGTTGCTTTTAATTTTATCTGTCACGCAGAAGCAGATATGAAGAGAAGAACGGGCACCGAAATGTTTGAAGCCTTAAAATGCGCGACAAAGGCGCGCAAGTTTGTCCTGTTCAAGTTCCCGAATTTCTTCTTTTCTGAATGTATGATTGATGCTATTCGACCTTTCATATCAGTAGGTAATCTGTGCTATTTACTATTTTGTTATTACTTCTCAGTAGGTATATGTATCTTTGAACTAAGTATTGCTATTGTCACTCATCATATAAAACAGGCGCGAGGTAGAGGATTTGTGATCAAGGCAAACGTTAAGTAGACGTACGCGCGTTTGTATGTCAAAGTCCATTTAATTTTTATGAATATTTAACTGCCTTTAATTTAATCAGTTAACTGAATATACCTAGTCACGTCATCTAAATGAGAGTGAATTGATGATAACGTGGTGATGATTAATTATAAAAGTATGCATGACACAGCGTAGAGGTAATGGGAGTAATGCAACTGAGTGCAAGGAAACCGATCTTTAAGGAGGTAGGTATGTACCCGAACTGACATAGCCCGCACCCTGACATAGCCCGCACCCTGACATAGCCCGCACCCTGACATAGCCCGCACCCTGGCATAGCCCGCACCCTGACATAGCCCGCACCCTGACATAGCCCGCACCCTGACATAGCCCGCACCCTGACATAGCCCGCACCCTGACATAGCCCGCACCCTGACATAGCCCGCACCCTGACATAGCCCGCACCCTGACATAGCCCGCACCCTGACATAGCCCGCACCCTGACATAGCCCGCACCCTGACATAGCCCGCACCCTGACATAGCCCGCACCCTGACATAGCCCGCACCCTGACATAGCCCGCACCCTGACATAGCCCGCACCCTGACATAGCCCGCACCCTGACATAGCCCGCACCCTGACATAGCCCGCACCCTGACATAGCCCGCACCCTGACATAGCCCGCACCCTGACATAGCCCGCACCCTGACATAGCCCGCACCCTGACATAGCCCGCACCCTGACATAGCCCGCACCCTGACATAGCCCGCACCCTGACATAGCCCGCACCCTGACATAGCCCGCACCCTGACATAGCCCGCACCCTGACATAGCCCGCACCCTGACATAGCCCGCACCCTGACATAGCCCGCACCCTGACATAGCCCGCACCCTGACATAGCCCGCACCCTGACATAGCCCGCACCCTGACATAGCCCGCACCCTGACATAGCCCGCACCCTGACATAGCCCGCACCCTGACATAGCCCGCACCCTGACATAGCCCGCACCCTGACATAGCCCGCACCCTGACATAGCCCGCACCCTGACATAGCCCGCACCCTGACATAGCCCGCACCCTGACATAGCCCGCACCCTGACATAGCCCGCACCCTGACATAGCCCGCACCCTGACATAGCCCGCACCCTGACATAGCCCGCACCCTGACATAGCCCGCACCCTGACATAGCCCGCACCCTGACATAGCCCGAACCCTGACATAGCCCGCACCCTGACATAGCCCGCACCCTGACATAGCCCGCACCCTGACATAGCCCGCACCCTGACATAGCCCGCACCCTGACATAGCCCGCACCCTGACATAGCCCGCACCCTGACATAGCCCGCACCCTGACATAGCCCGCACCCTGACATAGCCCGCACCCTGACATAGCCCGCACCCTGACATAGCCCGCACCCTGACATAGCCCGCACCCTGACATAGCCCGCACCCTGACATAGCCCGCACCCTGACATAGCCCGCACCCTGACATAGCCCGCACCCTGACATAGCCCGCACCCTGACATAGCCCGCACCCTGACATAGCCCGCACCCTGACATAGCCCGCACCCTGACATAGCCCGCACCCTGACATAGCCCGCACCCTGACATAGCCCGCACCCTGACATAGCCCGCACCCTGACATAGCCCGCACCCTGACATAGCCCGCACCCTGACATAGCCCGCACCCTGACATAGCCCGCACCCTGACATAGCCCGCACCCTGACATAGCCCGCACCCTGACATAGCCCGCACCCTGACATAGCCCGCACCCTGACATAGCCCGCACCCTGACATAGCCCGCACCCTGACATAGCCCGCACCCTGACATAGCCCGCACCCTGACATAGCCCGCACCCTGACATAGCCCGCACCCTGACATAGCCCGCACCCTGACATAGCCCGCACCCTGACATAGCCCGCACCCTGACATAGCCCGCACCCTGACATAGCCCGCACCCTGACATAGCCCGCACCCTGACATAGCCCGCACCCTGACATAGCCCGCACCCTGACATAGCCCGCACCCTGACATAGCCCGCACCCTGACATAGCCCGCACCCTGACATAGCCCGCACCCTGACATAGCCCGCACCCTGACATAGCCCGCACCCTGACATAGCCCGCACCCTGACATAGCCCGCACCCTGACATAGCCCGCACCCTGACATAGCCCGCACCCTGACATAGCCCGCACCCTGACATAGCCCGCACCCTGACATAGCCCGCACCCTGACATAGCCCGCACCCTGACATAGCCCGCACCCTGACATAGCCCGCACCCTGACATAGCCCGCACCCTGACATAGCCCGCACCCTGACATAGCCCGCACCCTGACATAGCCCGCACCCTGACATAGCCCGCACCCGGACATAGCCCGCACCCGGACATAGCCCGCACCCTGACATAGCCCGCACCCTGCTGGCCGAATGTTTGAAGACCTCAACAACATTTTTTCCCGAAAATGACGAGAAAACAGTACTGCGGGAGCCCCGCAATTCTTGCTTCCACCTAATCACTGATCTTTAGCGCAACCTCTCTGAAATTGTTGACTAAAGGTAATTTTAGGTCACGGCTTCAGATCAAAAGGCAGGTAAACCCACTTTCGAACAAGTTTTAAGTGGCGTAAATTGCATTGTGTTTGTCTCGTCGAGAGGCGTTTCGCAATATGCAACATGACCCACCTGGGCCATTACATGACCTTGACCTGAAATACAAGTTTTGATCGACCAAACCCGGTCATGCTTGTGTGACTGAACGCATCGTGATGAGACAAACACGATGATGTTAACATCATTGTCATCTGTATTATGTAAAGAATTATTCACGAAAAACTGTTATTTAGCAATTAGTCAGCATAACCTTTTGGTGACTTCCTAAAGCTAAACTATTGGGGTGTTCTTAAATGGGGGACACTTTTTGAAGAGTTATCGATTGTTTTTCTGTTTATTTCCTGCTATCTTAGTTCCCGAAGCGATAAAAAGGCGCTGGGGCGAGTCCACAAGATGCCAAATTTTACCTGTGATGACTTCTGGGGACCTTAACTGCGGCGCTATGCGATTTGTCGAGGGGATGTTCGTTAGACCCCCATAGCAAGGCGTGGAAATCTCGAGGCCCTGCCGGTCTCGGGAAACTGGTCAAGAGCTTGGGAAATAGTTGTAGCTATGGGTCTTAGACACTCTGTCTCTAAAGGCTCAAGCGGTTAAATGCCGTGGGTCGAACCCGGGGTGATGGAAGAGCCGAGTGGGCAAGGGGAGCAGCTGTCCCTCTCAAGAAGTTCGAGAGGCAAACAATATGCTTTCCTCCCATATAAAAACTCAAGAGGAACCGTATGAAAACGAATAAAAAAACGCTTGGTAGGGTCTCAATCAGGCCTGACAAGGCTCCTCTCGGCCCGGCACGGTGCCCTCTCAGACCAGCAATGGGCCATCTCAGGCCTGTCATGTGCCCTCTCAGACCTGCATAGGGTATTCTCAGACCGGCCTAAGGCCCCGTCAGACTGTTCGAGAGTCCTCTCAGAGTGCAGCAACTCCATCTTGAGACTTAAGAGGGATCCCTCTCAAATCTGACCTGGGCTTCTCAGAGCGGCCGAGGACCCTCTCAGATCGACCGAGCTGCTCTGATGGGCATAAAGCCCTCTCAGATCTGAAAAATATCAACTCAGATCAGCCTCGGGTATCTCAGACGACCAATGGACCCCTCCGGCTGTCTGGAGGGGCCCATACCCGCCTGAGAGGGTATAAAATACCCTCTCCGACCGACCGAGGGCCTTCTTAGGGCGGTTGCCTGCCCTCTAATACCGACCGAGGGCTGCCCCAGGCTGACCATGGACCCTTTCAGACCAGCTTAAGATCCTATCAAGACCTGCCAGAGGCCTCTTCAGGCCCAAGGCCCTCTAACCGGCTGAGGGCCACCTCGGCCCTCAACCGGTCGTGACATACGAGATAACTTCTTTGGTTTGGTTTTATTTGTGGACCAAGCACTACATTCTCTTGGAACCAAGGCAATAATTGGCACTCTCACCCTGATCCGAGGGCTATTTGGGGCCGGGTAGACTTTTCAGAGGCCCGTCGAAGGATTTGAACCCCGGTCCCTGGCAAAGGAAACAAACTTATCCTTCCACTGTGCCGATTGCCACCAAATAGCACTTGTTCATTGTCCAGACACTGGTCAGAATCGTCTTTTCTGCGCCGAAACTGAAGCGATATTTGCCATAAAATATTATCTGAGTTTTATTTACTTATTGTATCGCTCTCGTTATTAAATTTGCGTGTACCTATTTAAGATGTTCCCTTCATTTACTCCACCGATGTCGTTTTTTTTATATACATCCGATGACAAAAAGGTGGTTGCCCAGTGACGAGATTTTGCCTCGACTTGGGGGGGGGGGGGGGGGGGGAGCTGGCGGCTTCACTGGGGGGGGGTGGGGGGGGGGGGGGGGGGCGCAGCACCTCCAGTTAACATGTTACAGGAGGCCCCTGCTGCCCATCGTAAGTATGACACCAGTACACAAACCAAAAGTCCCATCAATCAGGCATTGCTTGCTGGGGTCCTAGCCTGATGTTCTCACCTTGTGGACCAAGCCGAAGCGTCCCTTGCCGAGCTCCTCTTGAACGTCGTACTGGGCTCGGAAGTCGACTCCTGACGTCAGGGTCACGTGACGATGGGCGAACGCCGCCCCCACTGCCAGGGAGAGAGATAGGGCGATGGTCAGTGACGTGAGACGTTAAGCGACACACCAGTTTTGGGCTACAGCTATCGTGCGGCATCAGGCGTGCGTCAGGTGGTGGTGAGTCGCTGCGGTAGGTCGCTCAGGCGTGCATCAGGCGTGCATCAGGCGTGCATCAGGCGTGCATCAGGTGGTGGTGTGTCGCTGCGGTAGGTACTAGGCTGAATGCTTTCGAACCTTGTCCACGTCCTCTGAGGGGCACTATATGCTGTTTTTCATAACGTATACTATGAGCCCCATGCAACCTATGAACTTACGAGTTGCATGTTATTGTACGCACATTCATTCAACTGAATGATGACAATTCCTTAAATATGCAGATGAAACAAAATAACATTTATGAAAATAGTTGACATAACGTAGAAAAACAGCAGCAGCATTATTATATGTTTTATCCATCACGCTGCGCACAAAAATCCCCGTCCGACTTTAGCGCCACCTACGAATTCTCCCGGCCGATGGCGTTCGACACGGTGGCGCCCTCTACTCACCGTCCCTCTCCTCCTCTTCCACCCTCCTCACTGGGCGGCTGCTCGAGCGGCTCCTCACTGAACGCCGGCGCCGCCGCCTCCAATCCCGGCGCGCTGCAGCCGTGTTTGTTCACAGCACGCACCCGGAAACAGGGCGCTTCCGGCAGGTCGGCGCGGAGACCACCACCGAGGTGGAGCGGCAGTGGTCCACCAGGAGAGCCACCGCCGCTGCTCGTCGGCCGTCTCCACCTGGTACTCTGTAACCATGCTGCCACCGTCGAACGGAGGGCCGCACCACGACAGTGTTATGGAGCTGTGGGAGGGCGGGAGAGGTCAAGGTCAGGTCGCCATACTGCATACGTCTTGAGTCATGTATTTACAACCTACTTCACAACTTACAAACTTACTTTACCTTTTCCTATCAGATAAAACTTGTACACAACTGTAAGACATATCTTCGGCAAAACAAGTTTGAGTCACAAAACAGGTAGTATAACAGGTAACAGGTAATATAATAAACAGGCACATTTGACTGCACCAGAGATCACAACAGAGAACAGAGCCAAGCCACGACACAGCGCAGCTGCTGACATGGCTGTGTGGCTCGCGCGAGCAACCAAAACATTCCCATTCACTCGTCCTTTACAGCGGCACCTTCATCGCGACTCACTCTTGGCTGATGCGGCAGACATTCGGGACGCCGGAGGGCGGCTCCGGTGGGCCCTCCACTGCCAGTGACGCCCAGCACTCGTCCTGGCCGGCCCGCACCACGTACTTCCCGCTGTCGTCGGCTGTCACCTGACGCAGCGTCAGCATCGAGCCGCCAGGCGTCGCCTCGATCGTCACCCGATCCGACGGCTGCAGCTGGCGCCCCTGGCGACGAAGGAACAGTTAGAGCCGTGACGTAGCCCGCTAGATGGCGTCAGTGTCACTGGAAATACCCATCGGAAGAGAAGCTGTCGAATTGGGTCGTGACTCATCCGAGCGTTTCACGCACATCCCGTTGGGAAATTGCTACGAGAAGGTCACCAGGATACCGGGTGAAGGTGTGAATCACCTGCGTCATGAAAGAGGCCCAGTCACTCGGATCCGGGGTATTATATGTCGCCGTGGAATGTAGGCCATTCTACAGACATACGAGGGCCAGATTTAGCACACACGTTTAAAGGAAATAGTTCACCTTCAACATGGGATTTGTAACTGAAATAGCAGTTTTGTAGCCCGTTTGAGAAATCCTTATCTGCAACTTTTCTTGGCTGAAAAGACTCTCCAGCCGAAGATATTTGACTTTTGGCGAAGGAATGCGGCGCATATATGATATACCGTACCGTCTGAGAGTGCCAGCACTACCAGGGCGCATGCGCAGACCAATAACGCACACCATAACATTAATAATTTACGACCTTCTGTCCTGAATTGGCGCGATGTAGGACCATTTTTGAAAAGAAAAAAAGAAACTGTATTAAAAACTATAATAAAATCGTGTTCTGAAAAATTTCCGAATGTGAACTATTTCCTAGGAAATAGGAAAAGGAAATAGTTCACCTTCGGAAAATTTTCAGAACACGATTTTATTATATTTTTTAATACAGTTTCTTTTTTTCTTTTCAAAAATGGTCCTACATCGAGCCAATTCAGGACAGAAGGTCGTAAATTATTAATGTTATGGTGTGCGTTATTGGTCTGCGCATGCTCAGACCAGTGCTGGCACTCTCAGACGGTACGGTATATCATATATGCGCCGCATTTCTTCGCCAAAAAGTCAAATATCTTCGGCTGGAGAGTCTTTTCAGCCAAGAAAAGTTGCAGATAAGGATTTCTCAACACGGGCTACAAAACTGCTATTTCAGTTCAAAATCCCATGTTGAAGGTGAACTATTTCCTTTAACAGTGGCCACTGGCCAATTCACATGTGCACTCAGTAACAGTATACAATATATTGTGCATCTGTGGTGCTCTGCTCTGCCAAAAACAGGATATGACGTTCATTGGCGGTGGGCCCGTGACGAACACTGGCCTAGACCCCATTTTGCAAATGGGAAATTAAATTGCATAAAAACGGCTAAGTTTTGGGAAAATGATCTTAGTATTTTCAACATTTAATGACGACCAACGATAATGGCTATATCAGTTAAAACCAATACAAAGGTGAAACATCCCTTTAGTACCTACTAGTAGACGTATTTCATACAACATAGGTACGGTACCTATACATGGAAGTTCACCCACGCTCCTCAGCAGGCGAGACCAAAGGCTGCGACGCTGCGTGTAAAATTATAATTTACGTTGGTTGTGAATCACTCCAGATAAAAAAAATAGCACCAGAAACTAGCACCAAAAAAATAAATAGCACCAAAAAAATAACTTTCCCTACTGCTACCAAAATGCTACAAAATAACCGGCGTCAAGTTAGCAGCAGATAGATTATCCATCTATTTGGATCAGTGTTCGCCACGGGCCCACCAACCCCCAGCCCAGCCCAGCCCAGCCCATGAACACCAAGCCAAGGCTCGGACCAGGGCCCCAGGCACAGTCAAATTAATAATATTGAGGCCCAGGCCCGGTCCGGCCCGTTCAGATTAAGCATATAATTATTTTCACAAAATTTGCAATCATTATCCTAACATATGTACTTGTAAACTATAAATGTGAAACAATGAACCAACTATTTTATTAAAAAAAACACACACAGCCACAGCAACAGTGTGTTGCTGTGTAAGTGAACTGCTGGCTAACATATTTTTTTAGCTCTGACCTGAGCTTGTGCGACGCGGGCATTACTTCAAAAGTGTCAGGCCCAGGCCCATCCAGAGCCCAGTGATTTCCTTTAACCCTATTTGTAACAGGCTCCCATGGCTACCCCTATTTGTAACAGGGGGGGGGGGCGGATTCCGCCCCCCCGGAGATCTCGAGATCTACCAGTCCGATTATCAAAAATGAAACGGTGTTTGGTTCCCCTCAACACGATCTACATTTATAAATAATACACAAATCTAAATTTTGGATAGGGGGGCAACAGGGGGGAAAAACCTACAAATTTTAGTGGTATTTTTGATCCAACATAACTTGAATGTTTATCGACAGATTTTAACACAACTAATACGAATCGATAGAGATTTAATTGGACATTGATATATTATGATGGCGTTTGAAAATGCAAAAATCATAGGCGTGTGCAGGTCACTCAATATGGGGGTGAAGTAAATGCGTAATAAAACCATTTTTTATGTTTTTTTTTAATAAATGAAATGGTATGTGATTGTGACATTAGACAAAACAGTTATAAATCATATATTTTGGCATAGGCGGTACCAGGTTAGTGAAAAAGGGAGGTCAAATTGGGAAAAAAAATATTAACCGCAGACAAGTTGCTACCCAGCACTATAAATATGCTACTGATCGTAGATAGTTCCGGTTTGCATGTTGTACTTCATCATAGGCGTATCCAGGATCCAAATTGGGGCGGCGCAAGACCTTGTGATAAGTATACTATTCGCTATTATGATACTAACTAGTCAACAGTGACTATTTCACTTACAACTTTAATTAACATTGCTTACCCCCCTTTTACCCTACCTGGACTCGCCTATTATCTTATAATCGTTCGTAGAGTAGCCTGTGGTGCGTGTTTCATCCGAAAACTGCAGTATGTT
The DNA here is from genome assembly GCA_036785665.1 of Chirona hameri. Taxonomy (NCBI): domain Eukaryota; kingdom Metazoa; phylum Arthropoda; class Thecostraca; order Balanomorpha; family Balanidae; genus Chirona; species Chirona hameri. The sequence goes on from JAXIVJ010008135.1 coordinate 21,740, forward strand.
ATGTCATTGTACGCCCATGCCTCTTAGTTTCCTTGCAATAATATGACCCCCTTTCTTCCATTCCTGAGAACGCCTCTGCAAAAAATGACTTAATTCCCTTTTCTGGTCTCATATGTGCATATATCATTATAAGCTAACCGTCTATTGCGCCGTTATCGCTGGCATATCGTCATCACCATGCCAGTCACCCCTTTTAATGTGCCTGAACACGCCCCTGAAACTCTATATGTAATAAATTATGCAAATAATGGAAGCAGAAGCTATCTTTTACATCTTCATGGCTATAAATGCCCCTTACATTGCTCTATTTGCTTCCCGCCAAGCATTGACAACTTTAATTAACATTGCTTACCCCCCTTTTACCCTACCTGGACTCGCCTATTATCTTATAATCGTTCGTAGAGTAGCCTGTGGTGCGTGTTTCATCCGAAAACTGCAGTATGTTATGTCATTGTACGCCCATGCCTCTTAGTTTCCTTGCAATAATATGACCCCCTTTCTTCCATTCCTGAGAACGCCTCTGCAAAAAATGACTTAATTCCCTTTTCTGGTCTCATATGTGCATATATCATTATAAGCTAACCGTCTATTGCGCCGTTATCGCTGGCATATCGTCATCACCATGCCAGTCACCCCTTTTAATGTGCCTGAACACGCCCCTGAAACTCTATATGTAATAAATTATGCAAATAATGGAAGCAGAAGCTATCTTTTACATCTTCATGGCTATAAATGCCCCTTACATTGCTCTATTTGCTTCCCGCCAAGCATTGAATACTTCCTGGAAACCCCCCTTTTCAAGCCCCTGAAACCACCTCTGCCATGCAATTTGTATGATATTTCATTAACATCAACTAATTTGCACTTGTTGCAATCACTGTAAGCCGATATAACTCCTTCATTCTTGAGGCAGTTAGGAAGAAACCGTGAAGATCGCATTTCTGTATTATCGCCAAATATCGCCTCCGAACCCACCCAAAACTGTGCCCTGGAACCGCCTCTGTTGGAACGGTTTTCTCCGTATATTGTACGAACGCTGCCAAATGCGGCACCACCGCCCAGCCCCTTGCAATTGTCAAAATATACGGATAAAAACAGTTCCAACAAAACGTACGAACGCTGAAGAAGAAAAAAAACGTTCCAACAGATCCATGTACGAGCGCTGCCAAATGCGGCCCCACAGGCCCCGCCCCTTGCAATTGTAAAAATATACGGAGAAAAACCGTTCCAACAAACGTACGAACGCTGCCCCCCCCCCCCCCCAAAAAAAAATACAACGAAACCGTTCTAACGAAACCATTCTAACGAAGCCGTTCCAACAGATCCAAATCTGCTGCTGTACATGGATAATCTATCTGCTGCTAACTTGATACCGGTAAAAAATAGAGGAAACACCAACGAGACAAAAAATAACGATTCATTTCGTTCGCAAGAAGTTATTTTTCGCAGCCAGTACCCATTTTTTCGCCAGTTTCAGCGGATTTTTTGGGGGAGGGCTAACTTCTATTGCCGCCCTCTCGAGCGTGGAATGGGGGACTTTTTCCCCTGCCACCCCCCCCCCCCCCTGTATCCGCCAGTGATGACGTTGCAGCAGCAGTGCACAGCAGTGTTTCAGACTTCAGTGGTTCACTGCACCGAATAGGAGCTATCATTTTATTATCCTCAATAATGTCCTATTTGATAGTGTGGGCGGCTGATCGGAATGTTAATTTTGTGTTGCATCTATTAGATAGGGTGATAACAATCGGAACTTATTTTCTCGTTCCCTAGTTGTTTTCCTCAAAACAATGCCATCGCCGAAGCGCTTACGTAAACCACTGGCCACTCTCAAATGAAGGCCGAAGAAATGAGCAATTGTGCGCATCTGCATTGCCTACCCTGTTAATTTATGCGTTGTTTGCAGCACGCCGGATATGTCTGCAGCACGCCGGATATGTCTGTATTCAGTTGCAAGCGTGGATGACCACGCGTGCTGATTTGCAACTGATTGATTGCATTGATGCAACTGATTGCATTGGTTGGTTGCATCGGATGCAGGTGACAGGAGCGAACGGACGTTTCGAAATGTTGGGATGTCATGTAATGCCTGTTTTTCAGTCGAGTCTTTCCGTGCATCGCTTTAGGCTTGACGTTCGGTTTGTTGAAAACTGGGGTGCCGTGGCCCCCACGGGATCCAACGACCATGCCAAGTGGAGATAACCATGTGGTCTGCTGCCTTGTAGCGAGGCGATCACCCTCCGCCAAATGAGCCGGCTCTCATACTGGTTAGATTGGAGTATCAATGACCTGCTATGAAACAGGTGGATTACTATGATAGTTTATCCAGATTTTTGACGTAAACGGTGTTGAATTGCAAGGACTGCTACGCAAGGAAAAACACAAACCACCGTCTTATTTATCGCCAGGGGTAGGTAAATCAATCATACCAGTAAAACGCCTTTTTGGGCGATGACCGAGCGAGCGCGCTCTGGTAAAGCTAAAACAGGTTTGAAATATGAAACGGTAAGGGAGCACACGTGGTAGTAACACATAGTCATTCTAGTCCTCCAGAAAAATTGCCAGGCCTCAATGCATGCAAACATAAAAATTAAGTTGCATTAAATTGTTCATGATCTCCTTTATCAAATCCGCCAAAAGAGAGTACGTTCTGAGCGCTGCATGCTTCAGCGTATAAATCAATGCTTAGATTAATACAGCCATTTTGTTATCAAGAATAATTTTTGCAAGGATTTTGGTTAATTTCGACGTTCACGTGTACCAACTGCCACGCGCTGTGGTACCACCTCCATCAGAACGCACCATACCAAAAAAACAACAATTGATTTGATGGACTTATCCAATGGTGAAAACTCAATATCAATCGGAGCAGTGGTTGCAAAGTTATTAGCTTCCGAAAAGCGTCTGTATGGCCGGGTCAGGCCGGGTCGGGCCGGGTCAAATGTAAATTTGTCTAGTAGTTGACGAGAAACCTCACGGGCGCTTCGCGTCCGCTCGGTAATCAATAATATAATAATTCATTTTTAATGTAGGGAAATGAATTGGGCCTGCCTCTTGTGGAGAACCTACACGCTGTGTGATAACTTTACATTCTGTATGTATAGTCTACAGCTTTTCCAATGCATAGCAACATGTCCCGTTTCCTGTTGTTGTCGTTGCTGTCGTTATTGTTGTTGCTTTTGTTGTTGTTGGGACTTACGGCGGCCGCACACTGCGCCATTCGGCGCGCAGACTCCGCGGAATGGCGGAAAAGGCTGGCCCGGACCTGCTTTTTTCCGCGGCTGAACACCGCGGAACGGCGGAATTTCGCAGTGATATCGCGCGCTATGTGACCGATAGCGTGACATTGGTCATGTGCCGTTTGGAATGCTCCCCCCCCCCCCTTCCCTGTTCCTAGGTGGAATGGAAGTCAGGCCACAGCTTAAACGTGTAATCCGCCGGGAAATCGAACCCCGACCACTGGCAGTTGGAACAGTGATCATATCCATGCGCCAACTTGTCGCGGCACTTGTCCAGTTTACAACACAGCCTTATAACTACCCTATCATTCCCGGTCATCATATCCATGCGCCAACTTGTCGAGGCACTTGTCCAGTTTACAACACAGCCTTATAACTACCTTATCATTCCCGGTCAGCAAAGTCGACTTTTAGCTAAGAGAAAGGATGTTTTGGCTACAAATTAACGGTTGAACGGTTGCAAGTTAAAGGGAAATACAGTCCTTTTTCCACACACAAAAATGGAGTTAGCACTTGAAATTGGGGAGGAGACAAGCATATACGTAAATCCACTCAAATTAAGCATTTAAATGTCTCTTACCGAAGTTATTTCAATTAGAAAACGCTTAAGAGTTCCATGCTTAAAACATCGGTATCGGGAAGTACTTGGCACATTTTATGGTACTTATATGCTTTCCTTGCTCGTATTAATTTATATTTAAATATAATTCCTAAAAAAACTCTGAAATGTGCCTTGTCTAACGTTACTATGGATTTGGTTTAGCTCAAACATCATTGTTTTTCAATTAATAAAAAGGGTTCGAAAATGTTCTTCACTTTGGTCCCGCATACCCATGGTATTTTGTAGAAACAATATATTTTTAGACGTCCTCCGTTCCTGGTGCATGCAATTTGTTTGTGTGGCATTTGAATATAATAACGCAAAAAAAATGCTGACATCACTTAATTATTTACTGCCATTGATCCACTTAAGCTAGAGCATCATTGTATCATTTCATATTAAGCGTACGAAAATTGCTCTTGACTTTGGTCGCCCATATATGGGCGACCAAAGCCCATATATCGGCCCATATATGGGCGATATATGGGCGACCCATATATCTAAGAAATACCGAGTGTATACACTCGGTATTTCGTAGAAACAATCTAAGTTATTGTCACATTTCAACAATAAACCAATTGAAACAAAAGTTATGTCAAAAAAATATGTCGCGCTGCCAAATTGTGAAGGGCAATAACGATCATAAACTCCGAAAAAAAAGTAGATGTACCTACCTGTTTTTAAACTTCCGAAAATTTAATTTTCTCGAGACCGAAAACATTGCTATTTCACTTTTAAATTGAGACTCATTCAAATTACTACCCTACATCTTGCATAAGATAATGCAGAAGAAAAAAAGAAGAAAAAGGTAATTTTTTCCTTTAGGTTGATTAACGAATTACAAGAAGAATGACCGTTCATTACGGAACTGGATGGCTAGCGACCGCAAGGAATCATCAACTGGAAAATCGCATTAGAACGATCCATTGTGTGGTTTCAGTCATATCTGTGAGCCCTGCCATAGCTATATTAGTGTTTCAAAATTGACAAGACCGCAAGCGCAAACGTTTGCACGACTGTTTGCACGACTGTTTTGCACGGACCGTTCATGTGCGACGGCACGACCGTTTGCACGACCGTTGGCACGACCGACCCAGGGACAGCCAGTGCAGCTGTCTTCGGCATGGACTATCCGGTCAATGGGAAAAGGGGACAGGTGGTATGAAGAGGAGGTAAATTACATGAGAAAACTTGTGGATACTTGGAAAACTGTGCCACTGGAAATACCCATCGGGAGAGGAGCTGTCGAATTAGGTCGTGACTCATCCGAGCGTTTACGCACATCCCGTTGGGAAATTGCTACGAGAAGGTCACCAGAATACCGGTGGAGGTGTGAATCACCTGCGTCATGAAAGAGGCCCAGTCACTTGGATCCGGGATATTATGTCGCCGTGGAATGGAGGCCATTCTACAAACATAGGAGGGCCAGATTTAGCACACACGCTTAACAGTGGCCACTGGCCAATGCAGATGTGCACTCAGTAACAGTATACAATATATTGTGCATCTGTGGTGCTCTGCTCTGCCAAAAACAGGATATGACGTTCATTGGCGGATCTAGGTTTTTTTTTTTGGGGGGGGGGTAAAATTTCGCTCCGTTTCATCAGCGAAAAGAGATTGACTGGGGGGGGGGGCTGGCGTCGAGTCGTCAGCGCGAATAGTCGGTGAGCAGGGTGTGTGGGGGGGGGGGGGGGGGGGGGGGGGGCGTCGTCAGCGCACCAAGTCGTTGACCGTGGGGGGGGGGGGGGGGGGGGGGGGGGGGAAATCGGGTCCTCAAAGCGAAAGAGTCGTTGACCGGGGAGTTTTTTTTCTCCTAATTATAACTTCTTACAGCCAATGCAGGAACGCACGGGGGCATACTTGTATTAAAATGCCCCTAATGCCAACACCCCCCCCCCCCCCCCCCCCTGGATCCGCCAGTGTTCTGCAGTGGTAGGGCTACCACTGCAGAAATAATAATAATAATAGTTTATTTCATACCTGCTCGGTACATATTTGGAATTCAATCCATAGCTACAAAACAAGAAAATTGGGATTTTTACTGAACCTATTTACCCTACTTAAAGGGAATGTTTCACCTTTCTGAAAGTTGCCAAATATACGCTGGTTGTACTCGAAAATATGCAGTAGGTACGTGCTGCTGAAAACGATGGTGATATTTTTCTCTCTCGAAAAGTCACTTTAGAAAACGTTATACAAATTAAGGTATTAATTTGGGATGATGACGTCATTATTGTGCTATAGACCACCGCTGATTGGTTGACAAAGTGGGCTTGGCTGACAAAGTGGCTGTCAGTCAATCAGCGGCGACACTAGCCTAGACCAGAGTTCGTCATGTGCTGGGCTGGTCCTATGGGCCATTGGCTGGGCCTGGGCCGGGCCTCAACTTTAAGGCAATCACTGCGCTCTGGATGGGCCTGGGCCTGACAATTTTGAAGTAATGCGAGCGTCGCACAAGCTCAGGTCAAAGCTCAAAAATATTTTAACCAGCAGTTCACTTACACAGCAACACACTGTGGCTGTGGCTTTTTGTTTTTTTGGTTAGAATAGTTGGTTCATTGTTTCACATTTATAGTATACAAGTAAATATGCTAGGATAATGATTGCAAATTGTGTGAGCACTGTTTGTTTGTGAGCACCGAACACTGAAAATATTGATATGCTTAATCTGAACGGAAGGGCAATAACGATCAAATTGAATAACGATCAATCAAATTGTTAAGGGCAATAACGATCATAAACTCCGAAAAAAGTAGATGTACCTACCTGTTTTTTGAACTTCCGAAAATTTAATTTTCTCGAGACCGAAAACATTGCTATTTCACTTTTAAATTGAGACTCATTCAAATTACTACCCTACATCTTGCATAAGATAATGCAGAAGAAAAAAGAAGAAAAAGGTAATTTTTTCCTTTAGGTTGATTAACGAATTACAAGAAGAATAACCGTTCATTACGGAACTGGATGGCTAGCGACCGCAAGGAATCATCAACTGGAAAATCGCATTAGAACGATCCATTGTGTGGTTTCAGTCATATCTGTGAGCCCTTGCCATAGCTATATTAGTGTTTCAAAATTGACAAGACCGCAAGCGCAAACGTTTGCACGACTGGTTTGCACGACTGTTTTGCACGACTGTTCATGTGCGACGGCACGACCGTTTGCACGACCGTTGGCACGACCGACCCAGGGACAGCCAGTGCAGCTGTCTTCGGCATGGACTATCCGGTCAATGGGAAAAGGGGACAGTGGTATGAAGAGGAGGTAAATTACATGAGAAAACTTGTGGATGCAATGCCTTTATCGAAATTTCAAAGTGACTTCAACGCCCCTTAATCACGCACAATGCAATATTGACCCTGCTCATTTGTGAAATATCTGCGGTGATTTTATGAGCGCGCAGAATGACCGTCAGGTCCACATTGGCATCGATGTTATCCTTATCTACGTTCTACGGTGGCACAACGAAATGGTATTGATCTTCACTATCACACACGATAAGCCCCTATACATTACCGCACCGGAATACGCGTTATCAGCTGAACACCAGCTAAAAATAATGGCTAGTTAAACAACAGCTCTACTGCTACCTACGCTGCTTGCGCTTGCCTTGTTTGCTTGTGTTTACACACCTGCACTGCTACTGTGCGTTATTGGCGGCGGCGGAAGGTATTTTCGGATGGGGGGGGGGGGCAAGAAACCCAGGGGCCCCTCTGCCAAAGTCTTTGGCCCACGGCCAAAGCCCCCCCCCCCCCAAAAAAAAATGGCGCGAAATGGTATCTCCTCGGATTTAGGCCACTATATTTTGCAGGGCCCCTAAATGGTCGCAAAAAAAAATCGGGCAGGCCTATGTTGAAGTCTCAGGCCTTCCAAGGGCCCCGCAGGCCTACCAAGGACCCCCTCAGGCCGACTGAGGGCCTTATGTCGGCCTTAGAGCGCCCCTCATACTGGCTGGGGGCACCTCGGGGCCCTCGTTCATTGTCTTGGAGGGCCCCTCTTACAAATTTATGGGGAGGCAAAATCATATGTTTGCCCCCCCCCCCCCCCCCCCCCTCAAGAAAAAAACACATTTTTTGAGTGGGGCAGCTCTCCCCCCCCCCCTCTTCCGCCGCCCCTGCTGTGCATTACTGGACCTTCCAAGCAGCGCAAGTATTGACCACAATTACCAGTAACTACTTCTAGAACAATAGTTCTACAACAACTACAGTTCTACTAATTACCAGTAACTACTGCTAAACAACACTTCTACAACAACTACGACTACTAGTAGTTGCAGCGTCCCGACAGCGGGTGTACTCACTGCCTTGCTCCAGATGACTGCTGCCGGTACGTCCATGCTGTCAGTCTGAAGTCGACACTCGAGTCGGGCCGTCTGGCCCAGCAAAACTGCCAGACTGGCAGGACCCTCGACGATGAAGCGCCTGTCGCCGTCCGGACTGCTCTGTCTGCTGCCAGGCTCGACGAGACTGCTCTTCCGGCTGGTGGACCCCTCTTCTGTCCGAGTAATGGACTCTTTCCGGGTACCGGACTCTTCTGTCCGGATACTGGGTTCCTCTGTCCGGGTATCCGGATCTATTCGGATACTCGAATCGTCCTCGGCTCCGCTCTGGCTCACACTCAACTCATTATGGCTCGCACTCAACTCATTCGCACTGCTGGTCCGCTCGACCGCACCCGTGTCCCGAGCGAAGCCTTCTTTCGAGTCACTCGCGTCGTTTTCAGAAACAGGGTCGTCAGCGACTGTGGTGGCGGCGGCGGCGGCGGCGGCGTGGGCAGCGTCGGCGGCGGGGGCGGCGGCGGGCGGCGCGGCTGCCTCCTCGGCCACTGGCGCACGACTGGCGCCGGCGTCAGGTGGCGCCTGGACCGTCAGCGCTACCTGGGAGCGCCAGCTGCCGGCCGGCCCCCGCACGCTCACCTCAGCCGTACCGGCATCGGTCTCTGTCACACGCAGAATCTCCAGCGCGTGTGCGCCGGCCGTCTGCGATACCTGTAGTGGAGGGCAGAAGGCAACGGTTACCGGTGGGGTCGGGAGGGGACCTACCTGTGAGGACAGGGGCAACAGTTACAGATGAGGGTCGCGGATGAACATTTCGATTTATTGTGCGAATGAGGGGAATGAAACTGGCCTTTCCAGGATAAACCAGAAGTGGAGTGGAAAGCAGCAGCTACAAGTCAATCGTAGCTTGTCGTCTTACGCTCAAAGTTCCGGTTATTCCGGTCATCAAAGCTGGTTATTCCGGCTTTGGAATACCCGGCTACGCTTCATTTCAGAAGGATTTAATAACCACTCGATATGCAGAACTATCCAAAACATGCTGTAAATTTAGCTGATAACATTGCTATACCGGTCTGGTTATGCAATGCTTGTCCGCAGTGTGTGTTTTTATAATTCAGACAATACCAGTATTTCTTCTTCTTAACTAGCTTATTATCTCGCCGAAAGATAAACAGGTAAGTTTATTACCGAGCGGGCGCGAAGCGCCCGTGAGGTTTCTCGTCAACTTACTAGACAAATTTACATTTGACCAGGCCCGACCCGGCCCGACCCGGCCATACAGACGCTTTTCGGAAGCTAATAACTTTGCAACCACTGCTCCGATTGAGATTGGGTCTTCACCATTGGATAGGTCCATCAAATCAATTTTGTTTTTAGTATGGTGCGTTCTGATATATGTGGTGCCACAGCGCGTGGCAGTTGGCAAACGCGAACGTCGAAATGAACAAAATACTTTGCTAAAATGATTCTTGATAAAAAAAAATGGCTGTATTATTCTAAGCATGATTTATACGCTGAAGCATGCAGCGCTCAGGACGCACTCCCTTTTGGCGGATTTGGAAAGGAGATCATGAACAATTTAATACAACTTAATTTTTATGTTGGCATGCCTTGCGGCCTGGCAATTTTTCTGAAGGACTAAAATGACTGTGTTATTACCACGTGTGCTTACCGTTTCATATTTCAAACCTGTTTTAGCTTTACCAGAGCGCGCTCGCTCGGTCATCGCCCAAAAAGGCGTTTTACTGGTTATATGATGACCTCTGCTACAGTATACCAACATTTTTCACGATATACTCGTCGATCGGTTGCCGTAGTGACGATAGGAATACTGCCCGAACGCTTCGACGTGGCCCGTCTCCCTGACGTCATTAAATATATGACGTCATCGAACTGCACGGCCGCTGCCAATTGTTGATTGCCCTATCTTGAACAAATATCGAGCGCGGAAGCGACCCGAACCCGCATTGTATTAACAGATCGTATTAAGATGCAAATTGCGAACCAAATATAAGTGGCTGTATATTGGACAATGAAATGTGCTGTGTAATCGTCATTTACTGCTATCATCTAAAAGTTCACGCCCTCAATCCAGTATCTGAATATCAGACCCGGACGTGAGAATTCTGATCTATATCAAAACATGCGCTACATTATGAAGGAAATGCAGGAAAATATTCGCTTAATCGTGATTATTATTGGTCGCGTGTTTCCCGGATTCGCGTGTGGTCGGCTATTTTTAGACATCTTTCGAGGTCATATATGACGTCGAAAGTATGCAATTATATACTGAATCATAGTGCATTGTTAGGGGTCTCAGAACCCGTTTTCACCGGTTATTAACGCCTTCGATTATACTGATATATTAATGTTAAATTCACATTTTACGTAAGCTGCCATTTTGTTTAAAAAAAACGGTTAAGAAAACAAAAAATACTCCGGATCGGCTCCAACCATAGGTTCATCCCACAAATGTGACCAAGTGAAACGAACTCGATATGACCTGGGATAACCTTAGAAATTAAGTTCAATAGCTAGGGGATTCCACGGCAAATCGACCATAAAAAAAATTGCAAGATGACATCGTCATGTCACCGATTTTGACAAAAAAGGTAAATGGGGTAATCTTGGGCGCCAAAGCGAGCTGTAACAGTTTTGCTGCAATCCAAGCAGTGGTTTCGGAGATATAGCCTCAGTTCATTTTTCCAAGGTCACGGTGCAGGTCAATCTTTGTCAACCCATATGCTGTGAAATTTATATGGCAATACAAATTTATTATATATCATAGGAATGGCAATTAGCTGTTCTATAATACGGTGGTGTTGACTTTTCATTTGAGAAAATTTCAACAACAAAACAAAATCGATTTTTTAAACTTTTTGGGATACCCTTTCTCGAAAGTGTTTCTGATTTTTCACTATATTATTGTTAAGTGTAAGGACGTGTCATTCAATTGAGATACAAAATGATGGTTATTTGTCTCCAAATATTTGGAGACAAATAACCATCAATTGTATTATTCTGTTTGAACGAAACTTCATTACACCTAAAAATAATAAAGTCAAAAATTGGAAATACATTTGGCTTGGGTATAAACAAACTTCAATTAAACAAAATAACAACTTTGAAATTTTAGGTCAAGGTCACCAAATGTCAGAAAGTTGTCATACTACATATCATTCAACGCGTCTTGATGATACAAACTTAATGGCTTTCACCGTACGCCTCTATCTTTATTCAGTCAAAAGTTATTAGCGAATAACTTATTTTTGTTATATATAAAATAGCATGTAAAATGACAACATTTGAGATATTTGGAGGAAAATAACAAATATTTGGAGGCATCAGTTTTATTTATTCACTTGAATGACACGTCCTTACACTTAACCTGCGCCATGCCGGTGCTCGGCGCCACCTTCGCCGAGCCGGGGAGGGGGGGACGTTTTAACGCCCCCACCCCTCGAACTCGGCTCCCTTGAGATCTAGACAAAAACGAAAATACCGTTAGAAAGATCGTCACAAATAATTTCGAAACTATTTCGGTCATGCTTTGGCTCAGGCCAATATTGAGGTCACCAGAGGTTATCAAAGGTAAGATTTTCCAGTTGTAGGACTTCGTTCCAGAAATTCACAAATATCTCGGGAACTATGATAGCTAGGAACAAACGAAAAAGCAATAGAAAGCTCTTGAAAAATGCAACCCCAATTGCTGTCCTCAAATGTTAGCTCAGGTCAATAGTTTAGGCTCCAGAGGTCATGAGAGGTCAAAAGGCTATTTGCTGTCAAAATTGTCTTTTGCAACGAACTTTTTATCATAGGACATAATATAATAATCATATAATAAAGATAGGGCAATAATGTTGACGCCATCGTGTTTTTCTCGTCAAGGCGCTTTGAATCATATACATGTTGACCAGGTTAGCTCAACTTAGAAATTTGACCTCAGGTCAAGGTCAAGTGGTGACCCAAGTAAGTCATGCTGCATATTGGGAGACGTGTATCGACGAGGCAAACACATTAGTGCCGGTTTCACTTCTCTATCTTCATTCTGTCGAAAGTTATTGACAAAAGTGTTGGTGACCTCGGATAACCTCGGCTGACCCTGTAGGGCTACTGAACGAAAATTTGCACCTGGCTCATCAAGAATGTCCTATGATAACATTACCCAGAAGGAATTGGACTAATATCATGCGTATCCTCGGAATAGGAAGCATTTTAATATTTCCCCATTGACTTATAATGGGGAGGTAACGAAATTGACCCGACCTTAGGTCACCGATATACAAATGCAAAAACGAGATAAATGAATTGTAGGTACCTTATGAAATGACCTTATGACCTTATGAAATCCTGTAAGTTTAAAACTGATCGGCCTTACACTGTGGCTGTGGTACGACCGCAAACTTTTGGAGGTGGGGTCACGTGACCTGACCTGGTCACCTGACTTGAGATGATCCGAGGTCAAGAATTTCACACAATATGGGTAATTGATGCCCAAACACCTGTGCCGAATCCATTATCCTCGATTTTGTTTGGGGTGGCGTTTAAACGCCCCCCCCCCCCCCTGGGCACGGGTTAAAGGAAACCAGTCACTTTGCCAAATCGCTGTGATTATACTAATAAGGGGTATTCGTACCTGCAAATGTTGAATATGGCATTGGTTTGATTAAATTATCAAGATATAGGTACCCCAAAGAAGCAATTTTTCAAAAGCAATATATTTCGAAAACATTGACAGTATAGAATATTCAGTATAGATTGCGAGAAGTGGCGCGGATTTCAAAAGTGGCGCATGTTGTTATGACATTGCGTGCTTTGACATCCCTTGGCGGGCCTCTAAAAAAGTCGTCCCGGCCCCCATATCCCTCGGAAAAGGGTGAGAGGTCCCGTTAGCGCCTTGGTCCCAGGAGCATATAGTGCTTGGCATGGGTGTCGGAGGCGGGGGCGGGGGACAGGGGGGGGGGACAAATCCCCCCAACATTTCCTGATTTTAACATTACGCCTATGGGCGTTGCATGGAAAGAATCGACTTAAAAATGCCTCCGCCCTCCTCTCCCCCCCCCCCCCAACTTTCAGAAGGTGGCGACGCCCTTGGTGCTTGTTCCACAAACCAACCATTGTGTGCTTTGAAAGAAGATGTAAACAAACTCAGAACTTATGTGAAAATAATAATTTTGTTAAAGTAGTAAGGACAAATGTAATGATTATCCTACAGTTATTTACATAACTAGCATAATATTGACAATGGCGACGGGTTCGCTCGCTGGTCCAGTAACGCTGCTTAAACAAAAATGCTTTACAATTTCGTTTTTTTTGTCAACTGAAAAATCAACATCACCATGTTATATGACAGCTCATTGTCATTCCAATGATATATACAATATATATTGCTTCATAAACTCTCCGCCATATGGCTGACAAATATTGACCTGCACTGTAACCTTGGAAAAAATGTATGAGGCAATATCTCCGGAACCACTGCTTCGATTGTGGTAAAACTTCCACAGCTCGCTTTAGCGTCCCAGATTACCCTATATACTAATGTTAGTCCAAATCGGTGACATGAAGATGTCACCCCTTTGTCGATTTGTCGTGGAATGCCCCAGCTGTGGATGCTTGAAATCGCAAATCTTCGAAAAGGTAACTTGATAAAAGTAACACTTCCACTATATGTCGGGAGTTGAGCACCCGGCCAGTCAGTGGCTTACGATATGAACAATGTGTGGACCATTACAGATCGGGATATATCACAGAAAGTACCTGTTAATCATTTTCCAGTGCGTTTCCAAGTGACCTCGAGTGACTCAATGGGACATGATGTTGATCCAAGTGACCTCGAGTGACCCAATGGGACATGATGTTGCTCCAAGTGACCTCGAGTGACCCAATGAGACATGATGTTGCTCCAAGTGAACTCGAGTGACTCAATGGGACATGATGTTGCTCCAAGTGACCTCGAGCGACCCAATGGGACATGATGTTGCTCCAAGTGACCTCGAGTGACCCAATGGGACATGATGTTGCTCCAAGTGACCTCGAGTGACCCAATGGGACATGATGTTGCTCTAAGTGACCTCGAGTGACCCAATGGGACATGATGTCGCTCCAAGTGACCTCGAGTGACCCAATGGGACATGATGTTGCTCCAAGTGACCTCGAGTGACCCAATGGGACATGATGTTGCTCCAAGTGAACTCGAGTGACCCAATAGCACATGATGTTGCTCCAAGTGACCTCGAGTGACTCAATGGGACATGATGTTGCTCCAAGTGACCTCGAGTGACCCAATGGGACATGATGTTGCTCCAAGTGATCTCGAGTGGCCCAATGGGACATGATGTTGATCCAAGTGACCTCGCGTGACTCAACGGGACATGATGTTGCTCCAAGTGACCTCGAGTGGCCCAATGGGGCATGATGTTGCTCCAAGTGACCTCGAGTGACCCAATGGCACATGATGTTGCTCCAAGTGACCTCGAGTGACCCAATGGCACATGATGTTGCTCCAAGTGACCTCGAGTGACCCAATGGGACATGATGTTACTCCAAGTGACCTCGAGTGACCCAATGGGACATGATGTTGCTCCAAGTGACCTCGAGTGACCCAATGGGACATGGTGTTGCTCCAAGTGACCTCGAGTGACCCAATGGCACATGATGTTGCTCCAAGTGACATCGAGTGACCCAATGGGACATGATGTTGCTCTAAGTGACCTCGAGTGACTCAATGGGACATGATGTCGCTTCAAGTGACCTGGAGTGACTCAATGAGACATGATGTTGCTCCAAGTGGCCTCGAGTGACTCAATGAGACATGATGTTGCTCCAAGTGACCTCGAGTGACTCAATGAGACATGATGTTGCTCCAAGTGACCTCGAGTGACTCAATGAGACATGATGTTGCTCCAAGTGACCTCGAGTGACTCAATGAGACATGATGTTGCTCCAAGTGACATCGAGTGACTCAATGAGACATGATGTTGCTTTGCATGCAATGCTAGGGTAGTATAGGGACCCAAACCCGTTAGAAACAAACCGGCATTCAGACGCATAGAAGCATCATTGAAGCGACTAAAACAATGCGTGATATGGGCGACCGCTCGACGTAAGTTACTCAACGGGTTTAAAGGGACCACCTTAAGGGACCACCTTAACATTATATTTGAGTTGAGATAGCCATGTTGATGGCTTGGCATTGAAATTAAGTATGGTAGCAGTTAAAACATCCACAATTATCTAATCATAAAAATATTCGAGTTTGATTTTGACATCTGTAAAAAAATAAGGTCCATGTGTATTTGAGTAGGGTTTCTAAACCGACAGCGTCGTCTCTTTACCCAACTGGTTATGATAGTCGACTTGTTTTAAGGTCAGCCTTGAAATATTTTCGTCTTTCATTTCTCGATCCCCGGGTGGTTCGCAATCTAAGCCAATCTAGACACCGGGTGGTTCGCTTTTTCTGCGCAATAGATGTCGACACAAATTTGTGCCATATATTTGGCAGTACAAAGGATTTCCCTGTTATTAAAAAAAAATATGACGACACCAACCCAACTTTCCGCTTAAAACTAAAA
Organism: Chirona hameri; assembly: GCA_036785665.1. NCBI lineage: Eukaryota > Metazoa > Arthropoda > Thecostraca > Balanomorpha > Balanidae > Chirona > Chirona hameri. The sequence goes on from JAXIVJ010008135.1 coordinate 37,427, forward strand.
GTTGAATATCTTCCAAGATAGGCATGTTTTAGGAAAAAAGTTCACGAACATGTTCAGCTGACCTCGCCTGACATGTAGACATACAATTAAGTGTGATTCGACAATTTTCAAAAAGGTGGGACAGTCCCTTTAATACAGATTTAAGACATAGCCTTGAAAACGACAGGCAGTCATAGGTGTAATTTTACGCTCTGAGTGGAACGATGCGCAGACGCAGTTTTCTTTTGAGCCTATGCGAACTCATTATGAAGCAAGACTGGCCTTTGGAGGGAGAAAACGGCCGCTAGAACTACAACCCAGCTTGACAGTGCCGTTTCCGAGTAACTATAGACCGTGGGGCTCGAGTGAGCTCAGCGCACGTTTCCTGGCACAGAGCGGCACGCCACTCTACTGTTGGAAACATGCGCACGTGCGGCGGCAGGGAGATATGCAAACCGGTCCGGCCACGTGACGTCACAGCCCGGACAGAGGACGTGACGTCACAATAGGTAGCCCGGCGGACGATAGACTCACGGCAATAGCAAAGACACATATTGCAACGCGAGCGGGCACATAGGCCGAGCGGATAGGTGTATCTCGGATAAAATGACGAAGAAATGTAGAGTGCTACCAGCTAAGCTGGCCGAACCGTTGCGTAGAGCTAAGTTAAACAGTAGGTAAAATACAAACCTATTCGTGCGGTCGATTAGCTTGACGTGGAATTGCGGTGACCCGCTGCGTTATTTGCAGCGCGTGATGTCTCGCTTTAGATCGGAGACTTACCAAATACCAAATCGTGTCAAGTTGAAAGTGAGATTAGTTTTTCTTGCGTCTATTTTGATTTGTTTGTGGTCTGTAGCGGTCACGGAACACATCGCTAAAGCCTAAACGCTATGTCGGGAAAAGTCAGATGTCAGATGCTGATATCCGATAAGGAAGTGCGAATGTATTTGCAAATATATAGTTTGTCTAATGTCTTTAAGATATAAAAGCAAGGGAACTATATTTGCAAAACAACTGATCCTTCTCGTGCCATTTGCTGCAGAACCGCAGTTTGTTGCCGTTGAATCATTTTTTTGCGCAGTAAGCAGGGATAATTATGCGTCAAGTGACGTCAGCTTCTGTAAACACCTGTAAGTAGCTATCGATATATCTGACTTTGTATGCACTGGAATAAGGGCGGGAAAGTCCGGCCTAATATTCTGAGAGTCCTTAAAGCGCAGAATAATCAGATAAGGCAAACTTATCAACTAGTGATAACAGGGACAAAAAGCCTAATGGTATGATATTATCTGGCTCCAGCTTGTGTTTAGTTACGATACTTAGGCTGGCGCATGGGTGCATGCAGTATCCAACAGATCTAAAGTACCTTCTTAAAGAATAGCTGCCAAGTCGGTTAGCGTGCTCTCGCCATCTGCATCGGGCAAAGCAGTTAGAGACTGGTAAGTGGATGGAAACGAATGCAGCTCACGATTGCGCCAATATGGCTGTTTACCATAATGGTTTCGTAACGTGTCATGAAATATACGCATGTTTAAACATCAACACTCATATGACGAAACAATCACGAACCGTAACCAAAAGCTAATAATGCGTCCATTCTCTCCTAATTACCCGAATACAGCTAAATGTATAGTTCCCTATTTAAGCTCTGACGCCAGAAAGCGTCAGTATCTACCACGAGACACCAGCTACAGCGTTTCCACAATGCGTACTTAGGTCCCGGAACCTGGCCCTGACACTGCCTGTAGTATCCAGTACATCCGGCTCACGCGTCGCCCGTGACTGTCACGTCACGCCACGTCACGTCACATTCAGTCACGTCCGTCACTGACACCGACACCACACAGACTACACCTCGGCTGACCCTGGCAGGTAGGTGCGGGGCAGGGGTGGGTCACGCAGGCAGGGTGCCTGGTATCATAACATAAGCCTGCTATCAGTGCGCAGCTCCGTATCAAACCTCTCGATACTTCTCCACTCTCTGCCGGCTGTGAGTCAGCTGATGTGGTCGCGTCAGGGGCGGGGCTAAGTCTCGCCGTGGTGGTACAGTGGCGGTTTGTTGTAGAGCTAGAGTGTTTGGTCTCCCAGCCTCGCTTCGGGCCCGAAGAGAAACAAGTGTGTGCTAAGGTTACTGGGAAGTGGGCGAGATTGGTTAGGCAGGCATGTACGAACCTCTTGAGTCACGGAAAGTGGAGAGAGGGGCAGTGCAACTTTGATCGTGTTTTGATAGAAACCCCCCCCCCCCGATTTTAGCTTTTCCCGTCCTGGTGTACCATTTGCTCTCTCAAAATGTCCCCATTCAACAAAATACAAGATTTTAGCAAAAGAAGTGGTGTCCATGGACCGCGGCCTCCCACCTGTTCCTACGCCTATCTGGTCAGATGCAACATACATTTGAAAGGGTCCACATTTTCGATGTGTGCTTGATAGAGGAAGTAGACAATCTGTAGATAATCCCGAGTGATTTACGAAATCGATGACGGCATCACATATCTCATTGCCCAACGCTATGCTTGTCGGTTCCTGGCAATGAGTAACGTGCAACCGTCCATCACAAGGAACATAAGATTACCTTGATTCGCTGTTGATCCAGCTGTTGGACGGGTCTGCCGTTCAGAGACCAGTGAACAGTGGCGACACCTGCCGAGCGGACCCAGAGACGAGCAGCCGCGTCTACTGGTGCTGCCACCTCGCGGTTAGAAGCCGAATCTGTAGTTGAGTTGTCCACCTGACCGTCGTCCTCTGAAAAAGGAGATGGCATTTCGTTGATGGAGTTTACATTTTGAGCTGTAACCAGGCGCGTAACCACCACTGGGGTCACTGGGGATCAGTCCCCAGAAACATTTTCGGATTTTAACATTACGCCTTTGGGCGTTGCATGGAAAGAATCGACTTAAAAGTGCTTCCGTCCCCACCTACTTTCGGAAGGTGGTTACGCCTATGGCTGTAACTAAGATGGTTGGGATAATTCCCATTTAAGCTAAGTCTTAAGCAGGGTAGTGATCTGCTCAAATACCACCAGTGAGCGATACAGAAGCAAAAAGATGTGAATAAACGAGGCAAAGCATAGCATATGCACCTTACACCAGACACCTAGAATAGCGTCACACGTCATATCTGAGGTGGAAAACTAAGTACGCCTGCATATGCAACAGTAACGTGACAGTGGGACACGGTGTGACCTGACCTGTGACCTGACCTGTGACCTGACCTGTGACCTGACCTGTGACCTGACCTGTGACCTGACCTGTGACCTGACCTGTGACCTGACCTGTGACCTGTGACCTGACCTGCACCAGCCAATGTGACATCTCACCTATAACAGTGACGTGACAGTGTGAGACGGTGTGGCCGTGCGCGTTCCACGCCTCACAGAAGTAGAAGCCCTCGTCGGCCGGGTAAATGTCGTCCATCACTAACGAGAAATGCCCTCCGGCGGCGGTCACGTGACGAAAATCGGCGCAGTCGCGGATCGGAACGTTGTTCTTCACCCATGTTACCTTCAGCGGCTCGGCACCTGCAAGAGAATAACATCCGTCACCTCTTCCTAGATAAGACGATCATAAAACACAAAGTATGATATTTTACATTTTACATTTTATTGAATAGGCTCGTAGGCCTACTCAGGAGGCTCAGGTCATTGCGTGCCGTTGACATACTTTCGAGATAAATTATATAATAAATCCTGTCTAAGAGTCTAGCAAGTGACCAGTGTTGGATTATGGATATATCGGAATAAAGCCCGAATCGAAGTAATTGATAGGCCCAGTTCTTTGTCATACAAATATATAGCATACACAGGAGAGTACAAGTGAATAAACAAAGCGAACAGCGCTTACCGGTAACGGTGGCGTCCAGCCTGGCCCGCTCGCCTTCCAACACCCTCATGTTCCGGAGCGGGTGGACAAACACAGGTGACGCCATCTCGTCCGCAGGCGGAGAAGTTTGGTTGTCCGGGCAGGGAGAGGTGGCACCACTCTCGGCGAGGCGAATGGGTTGTCCACCAGGTACCAGCTCACCATCACTGAAAAAATCACGTAAATGCATATATTTAAGGACCAATCAACACAAGTATCTGCTGCTGTTATAATAACAGCCGAATATTTTTGTTTATCAAAGTTGACGCTAAAATACACAGAAATAGACCAAACAAGCCTGCCGCCATGATGCATGTCGCTGCAGATATTTCACTAATCGGTTAGACAGGTTAACAATGACTGACGGACAATACGATTATCGTATAGCTGGATTCGTAGAAGGAAATAATGCCACGGAATATGGATCTAAAAGCTCAGAAGCCAACAACTAGGACAAACTAAATTGAACATTACACAATTACAGCAAAGCAGCTCTGCTCACGCCAACTCCGCGTGGGTCCGTCTCTCACCAGAACCAGACTCCGGAGGCGGGGTGGGACAGGAGGTCTCCGACGCCCGGCCGGCCCGAGCTGTCGTTCCGAGACCGCGGCCGGCGGTGGTGTCCCAGTCCACTGCTGGGACGTTCATGGCTGGAGACACCCATCGGACTCAGAGGCCGCGGCCGCCCTGCCAACGGACACCGCAACATCACAACATTGGAGCCACCCATCGGAATCAGAGGCCGCGGCTGCCCTGCCAACGGACACAGCAACATCACAACATTGGAGACACCCATCGGACTCAGAGGCCGCGGTCGCCCTGCCAACAGACACCGCAACATCACAACATTGCTCTGCTGCGGAGATGAGTGGTGACAGGTCGCAGCCGCCCTGGCGGTGGAAACAGTGCGATACATCGTGGCAATGCTGCGATGCTGCGGCAGTGGGTAGTGACAAGACGACGTGGTGGTGGCGGAGTTCGTAGGTTTGGTGTCCACAGGCGACGTGGTGGTGGCGGAGTTCGTAGGTTTGGTGTCCACAGGCGACGTGGTGGTGGCGGAGTTCGTAGGTTTGGTGTCCACAGGCGACGTGGTGGTGGCGGAGTTCGTAGGTTTGGAGACCAGAGGCGGAAAACGTCCGAAGAAAATTTGGTTTACAAATGTGGAACGCTTCTAAATGCATGCTACGAGAAGCAGTAACATAGGTACTAGGAACCGAGAGGCCGAGAGGGCTATCTTTTGAATGACTTATGTTACCAGCACAGGAGGTATAATAACTGACCAATGATCAAAAGCCGGGCAGGTTTCCTAAAAAAGATAATGACCGAAAGATGAGAAGGTTATCATTTGACTGACTTATGACGCATGACACCATAATATCCGGCACACCAGGGGGCGCCGCCAGACCTTCAGAAGCACTGACCAGGGGCGCCGCCAGACCTTCAGAAGGGTCGCGACACTGACCAGGGGCGCCGCCAGACCTTCAGAAGGGTCGCGACACTGACCAGGGGGCGCCGCCAGACCTTCAGAAGGGTCGCGACACTGACCAGGGGCGCCGCCAGACCTTCAGAAGGGTCGCGACACTGACCAGGGGGCGCCGCCAGACCTTCAGAAGGGTCACGACACTGACCAGGGGGCGCCGCCAGACCTTCAGAAGGGTCGCGACACTGACCAGGGGCGCCGCCAGACCTTCAGAAGGGTCGCGACACTGACCAGGGGCGCCGACAGACCTTCAGAAGGGTCGCGACACTGACCAGGGGCGCCGCCAGACCTTCAGAAGGGTCGCGACACTGACCAGGGGCGCCGCCAGACCTTCAGAAGGGTCGCGACACTGACCAGGGGGCGCCGCTAGACCTTCAGAAGGGTCGCGACACTGACCAGGGGCGCCGCCAGACCTTCAGAAGGGTCGCGACACTGACCAGGGGGCGCCGCCAGACCTTCAGAAGGGTCGCGACACTGACCAGGGGGCGCCGCCAGACCTTCAGAAGGGTCGCGACACTGACCAGGGGCGCCGCCAGACCTTCAGAAGGGTCGCGACACTGACCAGGGGCGCCGCCAGACCTACAGAAGCACTGACCAAGGGCGCCACCAGACCACCATAATGACCAGGGGCGCCGCCAGACCTTCAGAAGGGTCGCGACACTGACCAGGGGCGCCGCCAGACCTTCAGAAGCACTGACCAGGGGCGCCGCCAGACCTTCAGAAGGGTCGCGACACTGACCAGGGGCGCCGCCAGACCTTCAGAAGCACTGACCAGGGGCGCCGCCAGACCTTCAGAAGGGTCGCGACACTGACCAGGGGCGCCGCCAGACCTTCAGAAGCACTGACCAGGGGCGCCGCCAGACCTTCAAAAGGGTCGCGACACTGACCAGGGGCGCCGCCAGACCTTCAGAAGCACTGACCAGGGGCGCCGCCAGACCTTCAGAAGGGTCGCGACACTGACCAGGGGCGCCGCCAGACCTTCAGAAGGGTCGCGACACTGACCAGGGGCGCCGCCAGACCTTCAGAAGGGTCGCGACACTGACCAGGGGCGCCGCCAGACCTTCAGAAGCACTGACCAGGGGCGCCGCCAGACCTTCAGAAGGGTCGCGACACTGACCAGGGGCGCCGCCAGACCTTCAGAAGGGTCGCGACACTGACCAGGGGCGCCGCCAGACCTTCAGAAGGGTCGCGACACTGACCAGGGGCGCCGCCAGACCTTCAGAAGGGTCGCGACACTGACCAGGGGCGCCGCCAGACCTTCAGAAGGGTCGCGACACTGACCAGGGGCGCCGCCAGACCTTCAGAAGCACTGACCAGGGGTGCCGCCAGACCTTCAGAAGGGTCGCGACACTGACCAGGGGCGCCGCCAGACCTTCAGAAGCACTGACCAGGGGCGCCGCCAGACCTTCAGAAGGGTCGCGACACTGACCAGGGGCGCCGCCAGACCTTCAGAAGCACTGACCAGGGGCGCCGCCAGACCTTCAGAAGGGTCGCGACACTGACCAGGGGCGCCGCCAGACCTTCAGAAGGGTCGCGACACTGATCAGGGGCGCCGCCAGACCTTCAGAAGGGTCGCGACACTGACCAGGGGCGCCGCCAGACCTTCAGAAGGGTCGCGACACTGACCAGGGGCGCCGCCAGACCTTCAGAAGGGTCGCGACACTGACCAGGGGCGCCGCCAGACCTTCAGAAGCACTGACCAGGGGCGCCGCCAGACCTTCAGAAGGGTCGCGACACTGACCAGGGGCGCCGCCAGACCTTCAGAAGCACTGACCAGTGGCGCCGCCAGACCTTCAGAAGCACTGACCAGGGGCGCCGCCAGACCTTCAGAAGGGTCGCGACACTGACCAGGGGCGCCGCCAGACCTTCAGAAGCACTGACCAGGGGCGCCGCCAGACCTTCAGAAGGGTCGCGACACTGACCAGGGGCGCCGCCAGACCTTCAGAAGCACTGACCAGGGGCGCCGCCAGACCTTCAGAAGGGTCGCAACACTGACCAGGGGCGCCGCCAGACCTTCAGAAGCACTGACCAGGGGCGCCGCCAGACCTTCAGAAGGGTCGCGACCCCCCCCCCCCCCCCCCCTCCCCCGCCTTCTAAATGACACCATAATATCCGGCACACTGACCAGGGGCGCCGCCAGACCTTCAGAAGGGTCGCGACCCCCCCCCCCCTCCCCCGCCTTCTAAATGACACCATAATATCCGGCACACTGACCAGGGGCGCCGCCAGACCTTCAGAAGGGTCGCGACCCCCCCCCCCTCCCCCGCCTTCTAAATGACACCATAATATCCGGCACACTGACCAGGGGCGCCGCCAGACCTTCAGAAGGGTCGCGACCCCCCCCCCCCCCCTCCCCCGCCTTCTAAATGACACCATAATATCCGGCACACTGACCAGGGGCGCCGCCAGACCTTCAGAAGGGTCGCGACCCTCCCCCTCCCCCGCCTTCTAAAAGTGTGGGAGTTTGCCAGACCTCCCCCCGACCCTCTCGTCGGCGACGCCCCTGGCTGACAAATATTGCAGCACACACTCTGCTGAGAGGAAAATTGTTAAATTGTTTTTGTACTACCACCGCCCCCCCCCCCCTTCCCCGAATTCAAAAACGCATCAGACTTATCAAATTACCATTTTTAAACCCAAGAAAACATTGCACCAGGTGGGTCAGAGTACAGCACATTACCGCTCATTATGACTGCGCCGACCACGACTAGCAGGCGCTCCAGCTATAGCAGGCGCTCCAGGCGACGGCTAGCAACCCCTGGGCAGGCTCGAGGGCCCCGTTCACAGACTCAATGGCCCTCTGGATAAGCTCGATAGGGCCCTGAACAGACTCAATGGCCCCTTGGCAAGCCGAGAGGCCCCTGGTCAGACTCTAATAGCCCCTGGGCAGGTTCGAGAGGCCCCTGAACAGGATCAATGGACCATTGGGAAAGCTTGAGAGGCCCCTGAACAAACTCTAATGGCCCCTAGGTAGGTTCAAGAGGCCCTTGGACAGACTCAATGGGCTCCTGGGCAAGCTCGAGAGGCCCCTGGGCAGGTTCGAGAGGCTCCTGAACAACCTCAATGGGCCTCTGAGCAAGCTCGAGAGGCCTCTGGGCAGGCTCTAATGGCCCCTCGGCAGGTTCGAGAGGCCCCTGAACAGACTCGATGTGCATCTGGGAAGACTATAATGGCCCCTGGGCAGGTTCAAGAGGCCCCAAAACATACTATAATGAGCCCCTGACCAGGCTCGAGAGGCCACTTGGCAGGTTTGTTAGGCCGTAGGTGGGCTCAATTGGCCCCTGGACAAGTGGAAATGCTCTAGAGGCCCCTGGGCCGGTTTTGGCGGCCCCTGAGTGGGCTCAATGGGCCCCAGGGCATGCTCTAAAAGTCCCTGGGCATGTTTTTGCGCCCTTAAGTGGGCTCAATGGGGCCTCTGGACATGCTCGAGAGGCCCCTGGACAGTTTTTTGGGCCCATCGGTGGGCTCAATGGGCCCCTGGACATGTCCAAGAGGCCCCCTTGGCCGGCTTCGAAAGCCCTTCAGTGTCCCTGAGGGCCCTTGACATGCACCAGAGTGACCCTTGCCTGGTTTGGTTTCCAACAGAAACTCCCTACCCTACAAATTTATTTATTGTAGCTCTTATGGGGGGCGAGATCTTGGGGGGCGGAGTCCCCTCCCCCCCCCCCCCTCCAGTGCGTGTAATTCTCAGAGGCTCGCTACTCGTTACTCGAAGCTCGCCTTTATCATAAACTAGTGTCGCCAGATTGCCGCCGGCCTATATCAGCTGACGAACATTGTCAACGTTTCGCGTCATCGGGATCGGGAGACAGCTTCCTTTATCGCAGTCATTGCGCATTGCGCCGCATTAAGCAACAGCCCAACAGGTACGATATTTGGCAGCCCTTTACGCCATATGACATTCGATGTTTACGTGTGTAAGGCATTGATTGTGCTGGTGCGAATAAACCCGGGAGGGAAGAGAAACAAGTATAGGAAAAAAGTAACGGAGTAACGGAGTAACGGAGTAACGGACTCAAAAGTAACGAAGTAACGGACCACAAAAGTAACTTCCGTTACTCGGTCCGTTACTGAAAAACAAATGTAACGAGTCCGTTACTTCGTTACTTAAAAAATAAACTTCCTTAGTGACGGAGTAACGGAGTAACAGACCGGTGCCCACCTATGGGTTCCCCTATGACACAGCACACCAGACTGACCTATGACGACCTATGACAACCTATGACGACCTATGACTGACCTATGACGGAGAGTCGCGCGGTCGCCTGCATCCGTCCGGCGTCGTTCTGGATGGTGACCCGGTACAGGCCGGCGTCTGACTTCTGAACACATCGGATTAGAAGCAGCCGTTCGTCACCCGCCTCCGTCACCCTGAAATCAGCCGGGACAGCGCGCTGAAACAGGCTGAAACAGCACACTGAAACCAGCAGGAACCAACATTGCTTTTATAATCAGCAGGAACAGCACACTGAACTAGCTGAAATGGCATGCTGAAACCGGCTAAACTGGCACGGTAAAACGAGCCGAACCACACTCTGAGACCCACGATCAAACCTCCCGGTGTCACTCCGAGACACAAGATCAAACCTCCCGGTGTTACTCTGAGACACACGATCAAACCTCCCGGTGTCACTCTGAGACACACGCTCAAACCTCCCGGTGTCACTCTGATACACACGATCAAACCTCCCAGTGTCACTCTGATACACACGATCAAACCTCCCAGTGTCACTCTGAGACACAAGATCAAACCTCCCGGTGTCACTCTGAGACACAAGATCAAACTTCCCAGTGTCACTCTGAGACACAAGATCAAACCTCCCGGTGTCACTCTGAGACACACGATCAAACCTCCCGGTGTCACTCTGAGACACACGATAAATCCTCCAGGTGTCACTCTGAGACACACGATCACACCTCCCGGTGTCACTCTGAGACACAAGATCAAACCTCCTGGTGTCACTCTGAGACACACAATCAAACCTCCCGGCGACAATCTGAGACACACGATCAAACCTCCCGGTGTCACTCTGAGACACACGATCAAACCTCCCGGTGTCACTCTGATACACACGATCAAACCTCCCGGTGTAACTCTGAGACACAAGATCAAACATCCCGGTGTCACTCTGAGACACACGATCAAACCTCCCGGTGTCACTCTGAGACACAAGATCAAACCTCCCGGTGTCACTCTGAGACACAAGATCAAACCTCCCGGTGTCACTCTGAGACACACGATCAAACCTCCCGGTGTCACTCTGAGACACACGATCAAACCTCCCGGTGTCACTCTGAGACACACGATCAAACTTCCCGGTGTCACTCTGAGACCCACGATCAAACCTCCCGGTGTCACTCTGAGACACACGATCAAACCTCCCGGTGTCACTCTGAGACACACGATCAAACCTCCCGGTGTCACTCTGAGACACACTGCAAATTGTCACGAACATTCCGTGCAGCAACCTGAAACGTATCACAAACCCTCCGAACCACACGCTGAAACCAGCCATGACTTACTCTGCCGTCGCCGCCCTGCAAGCAGCCCAATAATTTTGAAACACTCAGAAATCGGTCACCGTGCGTCGTGCGAGTTACCGCTGGTTTCATTTCACGTGAAACACTACCAGAGCACTGCTTCGTCCCCTGACAGATGCATGCTTTATGTGATATTTTTTGTGTGGCTATATTCGTAACGCGTTGTCCCTAGATACACAAATCATCATTACGGGCCATTTCCATCGCGGATGGCAGCTGTGAGTCGGCAACGACTTTTGTTGGTGCCGAATCGGTCAGTCATTGGTATTGGCTACAATCGTATCGCAAAACGTATTGCCAATTAGTGAGAGCAGTAAAGTTTGTCAGGTGCAATCATTCAGCCTTATTAGTCGTACGGTGCTGGACAGGTGACACACACACACACACACACACACACACACACACACACACACACACACACACACACACACACACACACACACACACACACACACACACACACACACACACACACACACACACACACACACATTCGCCAAATGACAAAGCTATATACAGGCGCCATAAACAGTATGTGTGGGATACATGGGAGAAGCACAGAGGGAGGAAAGACGAAAGGGAGCGATATCGGGTAAAATAGGAGCAGTGGACGAACATGGAAGACAAGAGAGCAGAGATGGATGGCAGGACTGCATGTTAACCCGGCACCTCCTGGGGTATTATGGGGGTATATGGGGTATTATGGGGTATATTTCGCTATACACGACCGACTGGGGGGGGGGGGGGGGGGGGGGGAGACGTGCTAAAAGTAACACCCCTGCTATCTCAGGATCTATCAGTCGGATATAAACAAATAAAACGCCATTAAAAATCCCTGATCTGTCCCATCTCAAAGAACGCCATTGGATCCCGATTCATTGACTTGTGACGTTACGGAAAGGTCGAAATAGGTCAAAATCGAGTTTTTGTTTTACGGCAGGCGGTATAGAAGCCACACAAACAAAAGTGCAGACACCTATTATGCCGGTATAACAGCTATAATGTAATGCCTCTGTTCTTCAATAGTGAAGAACATTTTGGGGTGAAATCGGGGGAAAATATAAAATTTTGAAAATTGTGAAGACAAAAAAGAGTTTTTTAAATCAGACATAGCAGTTTTTTTGCTCACCATTCCATGTTCATTCATTTAGTGTATTTGTTTGGATTTGTATTAAAACTTTTTTTACGAATCATCATAGATTGATCGCTTTGGGCCAAAAGTAGCATGACATGACGTCACTAAAACGTTGTTTCCTCAAAAGTGTTTGGAGGAAATTAATTTTGCTTGTGTAGGAGGGGGTATAATTGATGGGGGAGAAGGTACTGAAAATCTAGTGCCAATATATGTACGCGTTTTTGAGTTATTGAAGAAGAAAAAACGATGGGGTGTTACTTTTAGCCCCCCCCCCCCTCCCCCAGCGGGTGGCGGGATAAAGGTCAATGTCGCCTGTCGGATTTATACTTTTCGGAGAGAAACTCACCTGAACTTGTCTGAGTTCCGAAGCGTGTTGATTTCCTTGTCCCAAGTCGCTACTGGATTGGGTTGTCCCGATACAGAGCATTTCAACGTCACGGTTTCGCCCTCCTGGAACAACAACAGTAATGGTCAATATACGGACACTCAATGTGTGTTAGTCATCTGTACAGCGAGCAAGTTGGTCACACGTAAGTAACTTTAGGATGGCAACAATATATGTTTGTACGACTCGATAAGTTTGGTTATTTAAACCAATCAATGTCAAATTAATCGTGAGATCAACGGAATGCTGGCAGAGCGGAAATTAAATGGTTTTTCTTTTACACTAGTTGTGCTCACTCATTAAACACGGGTCGGCAGCTGCTAATTTAAGAGCTTGTGATCCAGCGAGTCCTTGAAATGGACGAGAGACCAGCTAGCGGAAGATCGGGGAAAATGTGCCAGTTTAACACAAGTGCTTGCTTGCCTTTAGGCAAGATGGCTTGTTATTCGCTCTTTCCGGACGTTTCGAGATATAGCAGTATTTCTTACAACACTACCGCGTAGTCATGCTGCGACTGAAAAGAAGGCCGGACCATCCTGGCCTGATCACCGCTGCACCGCCCCTGCGCGGAGTACACTCGAGTTCCAACTGACCTGAATGCGCCCAGCGAGCTTTGCATAAGAACCCTTACTGCGACCAGACTGAGTTAATGGTGTCGGATGATCCTAAAGTAGATGCAATTTAGCTGTCAAATGCAGGGTGCGAGCCCACCCAGGGACACTTGCATACAGATCATTACCACTCTAACTGAGGCGCGCCCCTGGGCAAGTCGCGGTCCTCGCCCCGAGCAGATGTCACGTGCGGTACGTCTGTGCAGATCACCATGCAGACACATACCTCCCGTGTCTGTGCAGATCACCATGCAAACACACACCTCCCGCGTCACTGAACGCTGAAGTCTGACCGACAGCACTGGCAGAGGTATGGACCGCTCGGAGAGAAGCCCGAGTTACTGTGACATGACAGAGCCGGCAGCAGCAAGGCGGGTCTGGTGTAGGTTTGGATGACGGTATCTTATCCAAACTTCGTCATATGTTCGGCATATTCCGACTACACAACTAGTGGCGTAGACTAACAACAACTAGAGCTGTGACTAGTTGTAGGTCCGGGAGCTGTTTCGTCATTAGCGGTTCCTGTTCCGTGGCATGGAGATGCTATGCCACTGCTGACGAGTATCATATTTCATACTCTGCCGTTTTCGTGATATTCCACTGGCTATTCTGTTGTTTTTATGACACCTGGCAAACCTGCTGTGGTCATGTCATGGCAGTCATGGCAGTGTCATGTGCAGTGTCATGTCAGTGTCATGTCAGTGTCATGTGCAGTGTCATGTGCAGTGTCATGTTCAGTGTCATGTGCAGTGTCATGTGCAGTGTCATGTTCAGTGTCATGTCAGTGTCATGGCAGTGTCATGTCAGTGTCATGTGCAGTGTCATGTCAGTGTCATGTGCAGTGTCATGTGCAGTGTCATGTTCAGTGTCATGTCAGTGTCATGGCAGTGTCATGGCAGTGTCATGTGCAGTGTCATGTGCAGTGTCATGTTCAGTGTCATGGCAGTGTCATGTCAGTGTCATGTGCAGTGTCATGTTCAGTGTCATGTTCAGTGTCATGGCAGTGTCATGTGCAGTGTCATGTTCAGTGTCATGGCAGTGTCATGTCAGTGTCATGTCAGTGTCATGTCAGTGTCATGTCAGTGTCATGGCAGTAATCTTCATAGTGTGAATATTTTGCTCGGTCATTTGTCGAATTTGTACCTCGCTACATAATTATCGTCCTCCAACTTGCGCATACTTTTCCCTAATGAATGCTTTCATTACAGCTAAAGAAAACGGCCAATACTTGGTTCACACTGGTCAATATGTTAACGCCACGTGAAGGAAAACTTGTCCGGAGGAGGAGCGTACCTCAGCGGTGCGGTCGTGCGGCGCCGCGTAGAAGCGCGGCGCCTCCAGTCGACGACGGGCCCGCGCCACACTGCCTCCCGACGGCAGCAGGTAACTGCTGGGCTGCTCACTGACCGCCCGTGTCCCTGGGGAGAGGTCAGGTCAGGACAGGGAACTCACTGCCTCCCGACGGCAGCACTCAGTCCACAAATGGCTGACTCGGATTTCGATTCGGTTATCACATGAACACAAATGATAGAGAACAGCAGTGGAGGCAGATATTATAAGACATACCTACTGGCATACAATGCATGGCCACTGCAGCTGAATAATTACAGCCTTCACATTCCAAGTTCAGGAACGGGTATTTGATGATTGTGAATAACGCTATTAGTTGTTTGGCTAGCCATACATACACACGTATTATGCAAAACCAACCACCTTGGAGCTGAAGGCTATGCAAAAACAGTTTTGGCCAAACATTTCAACTGTTTTCAGATGATTGTCGGTAAAGAAATGCACAGCTAGAATCAACCGCAAACAAGGTAGGCACTTATACCTACATCAATATCCACCAGGCATGCTTCTTAAAACCAGGAAATGTTTAATACTTTGTTAATATGTTAACCGTTATTTATCTTCATTAAATATCCAGGTGTCCGTGGCCATATGTCCGAATATATTTTCCTATATTTATGTATGATCAATAGCACTCTGAGGAGACCGCCGGCAGCCGAACGCAGCGAGGTCGTGAGACGTACTTGGTACGGAGAGACGGGGGCTCAGCAGCCGAGCGGGGGTGGCGCGGGTGCTGAGATGGTGCCGGGGCACCGCGGACGGCGGCGGACCCTCCTGGCTACTCAGCATACTGGTCACGTGCAGGTCACTGTCTTCCGGCACTGCGGACAGACACCGGGTCAGGTCAGGTCAGGTCACTGTAGGCACACACCGGGTCAGGCCAAGTCACTGTCCTTAGCACTGCGGGCATTCAGTAGGTCAGGTCAGGTCACTGTTCTCCGGCACTTTGAGGACACAAAAGGTCAGGCCACTGTAAACACACGGCAGGTCACGTCAGGTCACCGTCTTCCGGAACTGTGGCCACACATCAGATCACAAGTGAACGTATTTAAGTTTAAACACAAGAGAACAACGCTGTAACCGAAGTAGAATGGAGTGAATGCAGATTGGCTTATCACCGACACGGCAACACTTCGTACCACTGACATGTAAAACGTTAGAATTAGCGTTTTCCTTATAAACATCCCCGCAAGGAGAGTGAAGTGTCTGCCTTCGCTCATCACCGATAGATATTAGAAACTAAAAAGCCCGGGGGATCGTGTTCCTGGAGATCTGGCGTCTGTAACAGGCGGGCGGGTCACAGGACACAGGTCACAAGGGCGTAGGCAAGGGAGGGGGCAAGGGGTCATGCCCCCCCCCCCCTGGAGGCCAGGCGGACCCTCTGGCGACTGAGTGAGGGCCCCCTGGGGCCGAATGCCCCAACGTTTTGGATGGTGTCAGGCGCCCGCAAGACGCCTTACGTCGCATAAAAGAACGCTCACGAACTGAAAAATAGTAACACGAATAAACCAGTAAGGCGCCGTAGTTGGCGATGAACGAGCGAGCGCGAATGAAATGTATGGGAATTTCAACTTGATCGGGCATTTAGTTTCTGAGATACAAAAAAGGTGCGCACGTGCGCACGTGCAAAGGCACCCACCTTTGACTCTTGGGAAAGTGGGGGCTGAGAGGTCCCTAACCACACACCAAATTTTAACACAATCGGCTCAGCAGTTCCTGAGATACAGAATAGGGGTGTGCACGTGCGCACGTGTAGAGGCACCCCCATCCCTGACTTGTGGAAAACTGACGGATGAGAGGTCCCTAACCACACACCAAATTTGAACACAATCGGCTCAGCGGTTCCTGAGATACAGAATATGGGTGTGCACGTGCGCACGTGCAAAGTCACCCCACCCCCGACTTGTGGAAAGGCGGCGGCTGAGAGGTCCCTAACCATGCACCAAATTCGAACACAATCGGCTCAGCCGTTCCTGAGATACAGAATAGGGGTGTGCACGTGCGCACGTGCAGAGGCACCCCACCTCTGACTTGTTGAAATTTGGCGGCTGAGGGATCCCTAACCACACACCAAATTTGCACAAAATTTGCACAAAATTTCAGCCGTAGCAGAGTTTTTAAGAGAAAACACTTTTCAACACCCCTCACGCGGCATTAGCCACGCGCAGTGGTAGTCACCCACATGAGTCAGCACTGGTCTCAAACAGGGTAGGTTGGATGGGGCTGCTCAGCAAAGAAGTCAGCTTGTCAATCGGACGTGTGGTTGTAGAGATATGAGCTTCTCAAAAGCGTCGCCACGGGTCGGGTCGGGTCGGGTCGGGTCGGGCCGCTCATAATCAGATTTTTCCCATATACCACGGAAGGACGAGCTTCGCGCTCGATAGTAATAACAGCAACAGCTTAACAGAACTTGCTTAGTCTGTTAAAGGCATATATATGTAAATACGTAGAAAGAGGCCCAGCCAGTGTGGATAGGGCCCTCTACCAGCTTTTAAAGGGCCCTGCCGATCTGCAGAGGGCCCACTATCGGCATTTCAAGGGCCCCTTCCGGTTGTATAGGGCCCTCTGCCGGCATTTAAAGGGCCCTGCCGATATGTAGAAGGTCCCTGCCAATCTGGAGAAAGCCCTCTGCCGGCCTTTAGAGAGCCCTTCCGATCTGCAGATCGCCCTGTGAATCGGTAAAGGGCCTCTGTCGGCATTTATAGGGCCCTGCCGACCTGTAGAGGGCCCTCGTCCAGACTTTAGGGGCCCTATCGATCCGCAGAGTGCCCCAGCCAATCTGTAGAGGGTCTTCTGCTGGCCTTTAGAGGGCCCTGACGATCTGTAGAGGGCCCTATGACGGCCTTCAGAGGGACCTTCCAGCATGTAGAGGGCCCTGCCGACCTGTAGAGCGCCCTCTTCCGGCATTTAGGGGCCTGTCGATCTGCAGAGTGCCCCAGTCAATCCATAGAGGACACTCTGCCGGCCTGTATAGGGCCCTGCCGATCTGTAGAGGGTCCCTGCCGATCTGGAGAGGGCCCTCTGCCGGCCTTTATAGGGCCCTGCCGGGCTTTAGAGGACCCCTCCGGCCTTTAGCGGGCCATGTCGGCCATTAGAGGGCCATGCCGGCCTTTAGAGGGCCCTGCCGATCTATAGATCGCTCTGCCAATCTGCAGAGGGCCTTTGTCGGCATTTAGAGGGCCCTGCCGACTTGAAAGGGGGCCCTCGTCCAGCCTTTAGGGACCTGTCGATCTGCAGAGTGTACCAGCCAATCTGTAGAGGGCCCTCTGCTGGCCTTTAGAGCAGGCGCGGGTCCAGAATTTCGGTCAGGGGGGGGGGGGGGGGGGAGGGGGTGCACGACATACAAAAAGTTGCACCCTACGGGCGCCTTTGTATGGCGCGACATGGGCGCGAGTCGGGCTCAGGGGGGGGGGGGGGGGGGGGGGGGTGGGGCTAGCGCCCCTGTATCCAGGCCTGCTTTAGAGGGTCCTGTGGTGATAGAGGTGGTCTGCCGGTCGAGCGTCGGTGAGGCTCTCAAAGGAATACCAGTCAAAATTGTCATTGTTTTTCGGTATCTGAGAGGAGTACAAGGCTTTGCAATGTAGGCTTTGGCTTTGACTCGAACTCGCGCTGCTACTACCAGGAAAGGTCAGAAGCCCAGCGCTCTCCCACTGAGCTTCAGGGGCGAACAAATTGCTCGTTTCTGCACTATCAAAAGTTTGTTAATGTTAGTTTCATCATTAGTTTAGTTTCACCTACTCTCTAATCCAGATAACTGCACAATAATTTAGATGGGGCGGAATCAATGCATTGTACTGCAATAGAAGTTGCTGTGAGGATAAATAAGCTTGGATATTCCGATAACTTCTATATTACGGCTGATAACACATATTACATTATATATATATATATATATATATATATATATATATATATATATATATATATATATATATATATGCATATGCATATGCATATGCATATACATATACATATACATATACCTATACCTATACCTATACCTATACCTATACCTATACCTATACCTATACCTATACCTATACCTATACCTATACATATACATATACATATACATATACATATACATATACATATACATATACATGTACATGTACATGTACATGTACATGTACATGTACATGTACATGTACATGTACATGTACATGTACATGTACATATACCTATACCTATACCTATACCTATACCTATAACCTATACCTATACCTATACCTATACCTATACCTATACCTATACCTATACCTATACCTATACCTATACCTATACCTATACCTATACCTATACCTATACCTATACCTATACCTATACCTATACCTATACCTATACCTATACCTATACCTATACCTATACCTATACCTATACCTATACCTATACCTATACCTATACCTATACCTATACCTATACCTATACCTATACCTATACCTATACCTATACCTATACCTATACCTATACCTATACCTATACCTATACCTATACCTATACCTATACCTATACCTATACCTATACCTATACCTATACCTATACCTATACCTATACCTATACCTATACCTAGACCTAGACCTAGACCTAGACCTAGACCTAGACCTAGACCTAGACCTAGACCTAGACCTAGACCTAGACCTAGACCTAGACCTAGACCTAGACCTAGACCTAGACCTAGACCTATACCTATACCTATACCTATACCTATACCTATACCTATACCTATACCTATACCTATACCTATACCTATACCTATACCTATACCTATACCTATACCTATACCTATACCTATACCTATACCTATACCTATACCTATACCTATACCTATACCTATACCTATACCTATACCTATACCTATACCTATACCTATACCTATACCTATACCTATACCTATACCTATACCTATACCTATACCTATACCTATACCTATACCTATACCTATACCTATACCTATACCTATACCTATAATACCTATACCTATACCTATACCTATACCTATACCTATACCTATACCTATAACCTATACCTATACCTATACCTCTATACCTATACCTATACCTATACCTATACCTATACCTATACCTATACCTATACCTATACCTATACCTATACTATACCTATACCTATACCTATACCTATACCTATACCTATACCTATACCTATACCTATACCTATACCTTATACCTATACCTATACCCTATACCTATACCTATACCTATACCTATACCTATACCTATACTATACCTATACCTATACCTATACCTATACCTATACCTATACC
>JAXIVJ010008136.1:2500-20000 GCA_036785665.1 Chirona hameri
GGACCCCTAGACCCCCCTGGCCACGATGACCAGATGCCCTTTGATGGCTCGATCCCCTCGATGTTCCTCCGTATCAAACTATTATTTTAGTACGAATGTTAGATATTTAGGATATTGCTATATCAGGGAGCCAAAAAGGCTGCATGAACTATCAGCCTTATTCCAGGCAAACAATAAAATTACAAGAAATTCCATTGAACACCATGTAAATAGAGCACTCCGATCGCTAATTCGTCATGCTCCCCCTCCGCTATTCGCTAATCTGAACGCTTGGAACTTGTATCTACGGACTTGTTAGCAGAAGAGAACTTATGCTACCAACTTACCCATTTTATCATAATCTAAAAGCATTCGCAGATGGAATCACAATACTCGTATACTTCTAAGATGGAATACTCCTAACATGGAATCACATCTTGATATGATGCAATACACAAAATTCAAAACAGAACAATTTGTACGGGTAGTCCTGGAAATTTTGGAGGGGCACACATTTTGGAAAACATTGGGGGGCTGAGCACCATTGGGGGGGGGGGGGCTCAGCTTAGCATTGGGGGGCTCGGCCCCTCCCAAAGAGATATAAAGTTCCGCCCCTGGCTGTGAAGTAGTGTTCATCCTACGCACGAAATACTATCAGCATGGTTATCGCTTTCAAATTCCTTTCTTGAAAGTAGAACATCATTGCATTCCCAAAAACATCGAAACGTAGCATGTTGACAAGGATTTGTGGAATATTTGCAACGATTCGCGCTAGTCTACAGGCTAGTCTAGTCAGCGAAATATACATCAACGAAATGTGTGTGGACCTACACAACGTAATTTCCAAAGCATCCACAGATATTTCGCTCATTTGCTTCGGTGCATTCGCATACGCATAGGTATATAATTTGTACATCATGCACCGAGTGGCGAAGAGACCTTTTGTATGGCCGTACACGATCATACCGATACCTTGGAAGTTCCTCGATTCCTCTATTTGTTTTGCCATCTCGTCTCAGAACAACAAAATATCAAAACAAATGGTAAATACATTTGAGTATGAATGGCACGCTGATTGAAGCAACTTTCCATTACGTCAGCAACAGCCACCCTTCCTGGATCTATTTGCTGAGCGTTTAACGTTGACAACGATCAGCGTGTAGGTAACCACTGTATATTTGTTTCGACCTGTGAAGTGATCAAGTAAGTTCTTCAAATGGTGGACAGCCTCAAGGGAAGTACGCTCAGGGACTCAGTCGTCCAAGTTAAATAATATATAAATGAAATAATGACATCCATTAAATGCAATCATATCAAACACGCGACTGTACAGCGATTAACGAGCCGTACGCACCGTACCAAATAAAGGCACACTTGACGTGTGCTTGGTAAGTAGATGTTGCTCGCCACCGACTGTCGGCGGGAAATATAGGTTAGCATACAACAGTGTCCTGCCCGTCCTGACCGGGCCAATTGTTATAGTCCTGCCCGGGCCAGGCTAAACACAATCTCACCCATATACATAATTTGGTCTCCTTTGAAAAACAGCACCCTTCATACATTTTGTCGTGACAGGCGGTTGAACAGGGGGCAGGGGGCCACGGCCCCTCACTTTTTTGTTGCCAAAATTTGAGTTTATTATTGTTTTTGTGCTTAGTAAGGACAACTTGAGATAGCAAAAGGTTCGCCGATACGAGAAGAGCTCAAATCTGCAAACATATTTTATTGGGGGAATGTTTTCACGCAAGATGAGATCAAAGCTTCACTGCCCATCTCCCCTCACACGCAGTTTTCGTGACGTTGCTACGTCTCTGTGTTATTATGCAGATTGCAACCACCAATGAGGGTGTGAATGCCGAACAAGCAATTAGCCCTTAATTGGCAAACAGTTCGAAGAGCTCGTGAGCTCCGTTCGTCATTGGGCTGTAGCCTAGTTACGGGAGCTGCACACAGCTCTCCGTGGCCAGTCGGTAAGATCCGGTACACACAGCTCTCCGTGGCACAGCTCTCCGTGTCTGTCCATCCGCCGCCACCACCGGCCGACGGACAGACACGGCCGACGGACAGACACGGCCGACGGACAGGCACGACCGGCAGACAGACACGACCGACGGACAGACACGGCCGACGGACAGGCACGACCGACAGACAGACACGACCGACGGACAGACACGACCGACGGACAGACACGGCCGACGGACAGGCACGGCCGACAGACAGACACGACCGACGGACAGACACGACCGACGGACAGACACGGCCGACGGACAGGCACGGCCGACGGACAGACACGGCCGACGGACAGACATTCTTGCCTAGATTGAAAAGATAAGGTCATTCGAAAACACTAAGCGCATTTTTCCTCAAATATGTTCTCGGGGGGGGGGGGGGCGTTCCACTAGTTGTAATGCATCGCCATCAAGCTTCACTTGACTGTCAAAGTAGGGGTAGTGTCACCAAAGCACCACGACAACCTTAGCGTTCTCGGTGCGAGCTATAACAAAAAATAAATACCGGGTGGTCCAGATAAAAGAAGACCCAGCAATTTGCAAATAACATTGTGTATATTTGTCATATACTGTCGAATGACACCACATACGAAAACCAATGAAACCGCAACAAAAATATTCCTTCATTGCATTCAGCTCCGGTATTTTGGTTTCTCCGAAATGGCGGAGGGGGCCTAGGGGAGGGGAGCGCACACGTGCAAGTCGTGACCCCAACACGGCCAACATGGCCTGAAATCGACACGGTGCGTGCCGATGCATCAGCCTACCAAATTGCAGCGTTATTGAAGGTGTGGTTCGGTTGCAATGGCAGAGGTCAAAAATTGCACGCGCCCACGGTGCCCCCTGCAGGTGCCCCCCTCCACCATTGCGGCGAAACAAAGCCTTCCAGAGTGCTGCAATTTAGCAGACGGGTGCATCCACGCTTTTAATGACGATTGACGGTGTTTTTGACCGAACTGCGGTCAAGACCTGCACGTGCACGAGGTGCCCCCTCGGCATAAACCCCTGCCATTGCAACCAAACCACACCTTCAAGAACGCTGCAATTTGGTAGGCTGATGCATCGGCACGCAGCGTGTCGATTTCAGGCCATGTTGGCAGTGTTGGGGTCACGGCTTGCACGTGTGCGCTCAGCAAATTCAGCTGTGGCAATATTAGCTCGATCTGACCTCAGGTTTTCAAGTTATAGCCTCGGGCATTTTGGCAAGGTCACGCTGCAGAGGTACTTCTGGAGGCCAAAATAACACATTTGACTTAACCAAATATCAAACAACTTATATGGCTGAATTCGCAATGAAACAGAGATTCTATTTCTGGGCTTTGTTGCGTGACCACTGGCGGATCCAGGGGGGGGGGGGCGGCAGGGGCAAAAGCACCCTCCCCCCATCCCAAGCTCGACAGGGACGGCAATAGAAATTAGCCCCCTCAAAATTCGCTGAACTGGCGATGACAAATGGGTACTGCCTGCGAAAAAATAACTTCTTGCGAAATAAATAAATCTTGTTTTTGCCTCGTTCGTATTTCCTCTATTTAGTAGCATTTTGGTAGCAGTAGAGATATGGAAAGTGGCGCGTCTGACGCTATTTTGGAGTGATTCACAACCAACGTAAGTTATAATTTTACACGCAGCGCGCGTCAGCGCGCGTTTTATTTTTTGGGGGGATACCCAAGCCAAATGTATTTCCTATTTTTACTTTATTCTTGTTTAGAAAGTGTAAAGAAGTGTCCTTCAAACAGGAAAAATAAAATTGATGGTTATTTGTCTTCAAACATGCTATTTTTTAATTTTATGTTCTTTTTGTGACAGATGTTATTCCCCAATAACTTTTGAGGGAATAAAAGATAAAAAGGTAAAATGGACACTATTTTGTAACTTTCGTCAAGACGCGTTGAATGATATGCAGTATGACCTCTTTCTAACATTTGGTGATCTTCACCTAAGGTTAATGTCAAGGTTCAAGGTTAGGTTCCCAATTGTGGCCTATGTGGCGATGTTATATATATTACAACTTGTCTTGTTGCGAGGAATTCAACTGTGCTTAAAGGGGAATAATGACATGTTGAAAACAAATGAATCAATTTTCAAAAATTGAGTGTCGCAACCACTAACTATGCCGCCGTTTATGTGCATCGATGAGCTTCCGATTTTATTGCCACTTTTTCCAATCGCTGTTAGTTTTAGAAGATCGCCGGGCATATAACCACAACAAGCAGAACGCACAATATATTTTCCACTCCATTGCGTAAAAAAACAATACGGGAAAAGCCCGCAGTTTGATGAGGACCAAAAGTACTTGCAAGTACCGGTCGTTAAAAGTGCGGAACGCTTATCAACTTTAACTTGAAATATCTTTTGGTAGGAAAGTTGTCATGCAAAATGTGATGAATTTACAATATGTTTTGGTCTCGTCTGGCGATTTCAAGTGCTAACTCCATTTTTGTGGAAAAAGGTAATTATTTCCCTTTAAATAACGCCTGATCGTCAATGGCAACTTCTAAATTCATCTTAATTTGAATGTCGAATAGTAACTTCATAACTTCCTTCTCGGTGTAAAGAAAGCCCGAAAATGTCTCAGTTTGCTTTATAATCATCAACGATCGCGCAATTATTTTAATACCAATGAATTCCAATCTTCAAGACAAGTTCAAAACTATATAACATCGCCGTGTAGGTAAAATTTGGAAAGGTGACCTTGCGCCGTGACCTTGACCTTAGGTCAAAGTCATCAAATGTCAGAAAGAAGTCATGCTGCACAGCGTTCAACACGCCTTGATGATACCAACAAAATGACGTTTACCGTGCCCTTCTAGCTTTATTCAGTCAAAAGGCATAAGTGAATAACTAATTTGTATATAAAATAGCATGTAAAATGAAAAAAAGAGATATTTGGAGGCAAATATCCATCATTTTTTTTGGTTTTGCACTTAATTGACACGTCCTTACACGTAAGAATAGCATAGCGGAAACAAAAAACCCAAGTCCGCAAAGGGAAAAATGGGGGGTACCTTGTAAGTCATATGGAGGCCCGTGGGGCCCGGAAGGCCCCGGTGAAATTACCCCCCCCCCCCCATATTGGGAGACTGGATCCGCCAGTGTACGTGACCTTGAATGACTTTGAAACCGTGATCTCGTGATCTTGTTTTCGTTGACCTCGTGTGACCCCGGGTACACCACTGATTTAAATATTTCACTTCGCAAAATACTTGTCAATATATTGTCTAACAACGCGAAAAATAAAAAGGTGCATTTTTTCTCTAATTTCCATATTTTCCGCCAATATGCGTGCGTGTTTTCGAATTACTCCCAAGGGGGAGGGGTAACGGGCGGATATCTCAGCTACCATGTAGTTGAAGGATGTAGTTGACAGAAGCTAGAGACCCGATTTTTGGTATACACATTTTTAGGGTGACGAGCAACACCACGCAGCCATCCGGCGTGGTCCAAAACGGATCGAATGGTGAAGACCCCGCCCAAATCGGTCCCATAGGTTCGGAGCATGACGTCGGCAACTATTTTTGGCTGTTTTGGTCCAATTTGGTCCGCTTCGATTGAACCAAAGTGGATAGAACTCTAAACGGCACCGTTTAGACCCAGCCGGATCGAATGGTGAAGACTCCGTTCAAATCGGTCCCATAGGTTCGGAGCATGACGTCGTCTGTAACGAATTTTGGCGATTTTGGTCCAATTTGGTCCACTTAGATTAGACCAAAGTGGATAAAACTCAAAATTGCACCGTTTTGGACCACGACGGATCGAATGGTGAAGACCCAACCCAAATCGGTCACATAGGTTCGGAGTATTACGTCGTCTGCAACAATTGTTGGCGGTTTTGGTCCAATTTGGTCCACTTAGATTAGACCCAAATGGATAAAACTAACAACGGCACCGTTAAGGACCACGCCGGATCGAATGGTGAAAACCCCGCCCAAATCGGGCCCATAGTTTTGAAGTACGACGTTGTCGGCAACGATTTGGGGCGGTTTTGGTCCACTTAGATTAGACCAAAGTGGATAAAACTCAAAATGGCACTGTTTTGGACCACGACGGATCGAATGGTGAAGACCCAACCCAAATCGGTCACATAGGTTCGGAGTATTACGTCGTCTGCAACAATTGTTGGCGGTTTTGGTCCAATTTGGTCCACTTAGATTAGACCCAAATGGATAAAACTAACAACGGCACCGTTAAGGACCACGCCGGATCGAATGGTGAAAACCCCGCCCAAATCGGGCCCATAGTTTTGAAGTATGACGTCGGCAACGATTTGGGGCGGTTTTGGTCCACTTAGATTAGACCAAAGTGGATAAAACTCAAAATGGCACTGTTTTGGACCACGCCGGATCGAATGGCGAAGACCCTACCCAAATCGGTCCCATAGGTTCGCAGATATTCGCCCGTTACCCCTCCACTGGGGGGGGGGGGGGGGTAATTCGAGAACACGCACGTATATCGACGTAAAATATGGA
This sequence comes from Chirona hameri, assembly GCA_036785665.1. NCBI lineage: Eukaryota > Metazoa > Arthropoda > Thecostraca > Balanomorpha > Balanidae > Chirona > Chirona hameri. The sequence continues at coordinate 8,955 of JAXIVJ010008136.1, forward strand.
AATTAGAGGAAAAACACTTTTTTTATTTCTTGCGTTGTTGCGATGTTATTGACGAGTATTTTCCAATGTCAAAAATTGAAAGAGGTTTACCCGGGGTAATACGAGGGCAACGAAAAAAAGGTCACGAGGTCATGGGGTCAAGGCCATGCAAGGTCACGCAACAAAGCCCAGAAACAGAATCTCCGTTTCATTGCGAATTCAGCCATATAAGTCTTTTTGACATTTGGCTAAGTAAAATGCGTTATTTTGGCCTCCAAAAATACCTCTGCAGCGTGACCTTGCCAAAATGCCCGAGGCTATAACTCGAAAACCTGGTCAGATCGAACTAATATTGCCACAGCTGAATTCAGGACCCATGATAACCATATAGCCCAATTTTGAACAAAAAGTGAGAGATGAGGGTTATTTCGACTTGTCGAAATGTCGAAATGTCCCCATCTGTCAAACTTGTATTCCGTGGCTGAATGTGAACAGGTGAGTGAGCCGACGTGATGCATGGCTTGTAAAGCTTCCGTGGTGGTTGAAGAATGGCGACTAAGATATATATATATATATATATACAATATTAATATACCGTATGCTGTTGAAAGTTGAATTTATATCATAGCGTGACACATGCAGACATCCCAATGCAGAAAAGGACTCATAACAACCACGACCATTGACCAAGGTACATTCGGTGTATGTATAGCATTGGCAAACATACCTGTTAATCTACGCTTAGATTAGAAGGAACTTTTGATGAACTGTTCAACCACCTGTATAATCATCGTATGTAACTCTCCAACTCCATTTAATAAGTAAAGTAACTTTAATTTCTGCTCATCTGTCAGTTAAAACCGGTACAAACCGGCAACTGACAACACAAATTGCCGACTAAAATGACGAATTTGTTGCGTATTCATGCACGTTACAAAACGAAAGGTCAAACCAGCGATTCGAGGACGACACCCGAAACACCAGGTATGGCTTTCTCCGCAACAAGCCGCAGCACGCTCCACATCAGCAACTTCAACCGGTAGCAGCAACCAGTGTTATCGAAAACTGCTGTTTCATCGTCATAATTTGGATTAACGACCGAGCCAGCTTACCGACGGCGCCTAGCAGGCCGGCAGCTTCCAGGAACAAATAAAACATCGCCGGGGAAAATATGCCGATAGGCAGCGCAGGCTGAGCATGGGAATCGTTGAAAACAAAAACTAAGACAAAATTAACGTGAGAGCGGCGTCTCGGCTGATTCGAGTTAGCTGGAGCGTAGTGTGCCGGCGTTCGGCCTGAGTGTCTAGTCGACAGACAGGGAACAGAACCATCACCTAAACGTAGGACGAGGCGGCCGGGCCGGGTCGGCCTCCGACCCCAGGCGAGACCGGCGCCGGGCCGCCGACTCAAACCTCCGGCTCAGATCAATACCGACCGTGACAGGAATTCGGTCAGGAGCGCCGGTCCCCCCCCCCCCCTCTCTGACGCTACCACTGCCCCCACCTGCCCAGTACCCCCACCTGCTGCCGCTTCCACCCTCCCTACTCCTGTCGTTGCACTGCTCCACCCCTGCTGCTTCCACTATCCCGCGCTCGCCTCATCCACATTTGCCCGAAGGTATGCCGCAAGGGTTAACTGGTGAAACCACCCGCGCCGTACGACGATTTTCGGCGCTGTCAAACGCCGTCAACTAACCGTACGCTGGCCGTCAGTGACGGCCGGTACAACTCTGAGGACGGCTGCGGGAGTTCTGGGGGACGGCTGCGGGAGTGGCAGTTCGCCGAAGTCACGCATCAGCGGCAATGCTTTACTACGCGGATCGCCCGGCCAGCGGCGATTCCCCGATCGGACGCTGGCCGTCGCGCGTGCGGCGGCGTCTCGTGACTCAGCGCAGGACTCTGGTGAAGTTGAGGGGCTGGCAGCTCGACTCTGGCAGCTCGAAAAGCTGGTCAGGACTTGGTTCCGTCCCCGTCTGTCCCGAATGTGCGACATTGAGTATCCCGAAACTGAAGAAAGCCTCTGTGATAAAGCGAACCGTACGACTCAGCTGTCAAACCGACGCTGGTCAAAGCTGGCCCGACTGGATATAATTCGATTCGCCGAGGCTTGTCTGGGACATCGGTGCTGCAAGACAAAGCTGGTCACCAAAGAGACACCAATACGGCAAAGAGTCGAAGACTACCAATGATCCGGAAGTCGGTAAACACAACCACATAACAGACCGGTCGCGTTCACTTTACCAAACAGCTGGTCAGTCAACAAGAGCATTACATTATATTTTGATTGATTTGTCACTGATTTCAAAATCAATCTTAGCAACCGTTCTATCACAAGGAACGTTCACACGAGTCAGCAGACAACATATTTATCACCACGTGTCAGAACCTGGTTCTGGATGTTGCCGTGTGCCAGGCTCAGCCAGAACACTCGCCCGCACCCGGTAACCGTTCCGGGCGTGTAACCGCCACTCTTCATTCAGGGCCCAGCGTAGGACCCGGTAACCGTTCCGGGCGTGTAACTGCCACTCTTCATTCAGGGTCCAGCGTAGGACCCGGTAACCGTTCCGGGCGTGTAACTGCCACTCTTCATTCAGGGCCCAGCGTAGGACCCGGTAACCGTTCCGGGCGTGTAACCGCCACTCTTCATTCAGGGCCCAGCGTAGGACCCGGTAACCGTTCCGGGCGTGTAACTGCCACTCTTCATTCAGGGCCCAGCGTAGGACCCGGTAACCGTTCCGGGCGTGTAACCGCCACTCTTCATTCAGGGTCCAGCGTAGGACCCGGTAACCGTTCCGGGCGTGTAACCGCCACTCTTCATTCAGGGCCCAGCGTAGGACCCGGTAACCGTTCCGGGCGTGTAACCGCCACTCTTCATTCAGGGCCCAGCGTAGGACCCGGTAACCGTTCCGGGCGTGTAACCGCCACTCTTCATTCAGGGCCCAGCGTAGGACCCGGTAACCGTTCCGGGCGTGTAACCGCCACTCTTCATTCAGGGCCCAGCGTAGGACCCGGTAACCGTTCCGGGCGTGTAACCGCCACTCTTCATTCAGGGTCCAGCGTAGGACCCGGTAACCGTTCCGGGCGTGTAACCGCCACTCTTCATTCAGGGCCCAGCGTAGGACCCGGTAACCGTTCCGGGCGTGTAACCGCCACTCTTCATTCAGGGCCCAGCGTAGGACCCGGTAACCGTTCCGGGCGTGTAACCGCCACTCTTCATTCAGGGCCCAGCGTAGGACCCGGTAACCGTTCCGGGCGTGTAACCGCCACTCTTCATTCAGGGCCCAGCGTAGGACCCGGTAACCGTTCCGGGCGTGTAACCGCCACTCTTCATTCAGGGTCCAGCGTAGGACCCGGTAACCGTTCCGGGCGTGTAACCGCCACTCTTCATTCAGGGCCCAGCGTAGGACCCGGTAACCGTTCCGGGCGTGTAACCGCCACTCTTCATTCAGGGCCCAGCGTAGGACCCGGTAACCGTTCCGGGCGTGTAACCGCCACTCTTCATTCAGGGTCCAGCGTAGGACCCGGTAACCGTTCCGGGCGTGTAACCGCCACTCTTCATTCAGGGCCCAGCGTAGGACCCGGTAACCGTTCCGGGCGTGTAACTGCCACTCTTCATTCAGGGTCCAGCGTAGGACCCGGTAACCGTTCCGGGCGTGTAACTGCCACTCTTCATTCAGGGCCCAGCGTAGGACCCGGTAACCGTTCCGGGCGTGTAACCGCCACTCTTCATTCAGGGCCCAGCGTAGGACCCGGTAACCGTTCCGGGCGTGTAACTGCCACTCTTCATTCAGGGCCCAGCGTAGGAACACCGTGCCACCTGGCGCCTGCCAGCTGACCGCGGGGGGGGGGGGGGGGTAGCGAGGTGACCGCTTACCGCTGACTACTGGCTACTGGCTGCTGACTGCTGACTGCTGACTGCTGACTACTGACTGCTGACTGCTGACTGCTGACCGCTGACCGCTGACTGCTGACCGCTGACCGCTGACCGCTGACTGCTGACTGCTGACTGCTGACTGCTGACTGCTGACTGCTGACTGCTGACTGCTGACTGCTGACCGCTGACCGCTGACCGCTGACCGCTGACCGCTGACCGCTGACCGCTGACCGCTGACCGCTGACCGCTGACCGCTGACTACTGACTGCTGACTGCTGACTGCTGACTGCTGACTGCTGACTGCTGACTGCTGACCGCTGGGCTGCTGACTGCTGACTGCTGACTGCTGACTGCTGACCGCTGACCGCTTACCGCTTACCGCTGACCGCTGACTGCTAACTGCTGACTGCTGCCAGCTGACCGCTGACTGCTGACTGCTGACTGCTGACCGCTGACCGCTGACCGCTGACCGCTGACCGCTGACCGCTGACCGCTGACCGCTGACCGCTGACTGCTGACTGCTGACTGCTGACTGCTGACTGCTGACCGATGACTACTGACTACTGACTACTGACTGCTGACTGCTGCCTGCTGCCAGCTGCCAGCTGACCGCTGACTGCAGCCAGCTGACCGCTGACCGCTGACCGCTGACCGCTGACTGCTGACTGCTGACCGCTGACCGCTGACCGCTGACTGCTGACTGCTGACTGCTGACTGCTGACTACTGACTGCTGACTGCTGACTGCTGACTGCTGACTGCTGACTGCTGACTGCTGACTGCTGACTGCTGACTGCTGACCGCTGACCGCTGACCGCTGACCGCTGACCGCTGACCGCTGACCGCTGACCGCTGACCGCTGACTGCTGACTGCTGACTGCTGACTGCTGACTGCTGGCTGCTGAGCCGCTGAGCCGCGTCAGCAGCTGGCTGGCGGACGGCCGTCTGCTCCGCTGACCCTTCGGCGAATCTCGGCCCACACGTCACCGTGAGCTGAGCTGCTCCGACTCCGACCAGGACGACGTCACTGTGAGCCGAGCTACTCAGACTCCGACCGGGACGACGTCACTGTGCGCCGAGCTGCTCCGACTCCGACCGGGACGACGTCACTGTGAGCCGAGCTGCTCCCACCTCGACCGGGACGACGTCACTGTGAGCCGAGCTGCTCCGACTCCGACCGCGACGACGTCACTGTGAGCCGAGCTGCTCCGACTCCGACCGGGACGACGTCACTGTGAGCCGAGCTGCTCCGACTCCGACCGGGACGCCTGGTCAACACAACACTACCGGGAGACGGGGTGGGGGGGGGGGGGGGGGGGGGGTAGCGAGGTAACGATGACCTGTGGTGACCTCATCGGCACAGCGCCACCTGGGCGAGCGCACAATGAGTGGCCACCATGAGAACAGTCTGAGATAAGACACTCAGTGAAGGCAGTGGCGAATCTAGGTTTCGAGTTTGGGGGGGGGCAAATTTTTTGCTCCGTTTCGTCAGCGAAAAGTTGTTGACGGGGGGGGGGGGCTCGGATCGTCAGCGCAAAGAGTCGTTGAGTGGGGGGGGGGGGGCGTCGGGTCGTCAGCGCGAAAAGTCGTTGAGCGGGGGGGGGAGGCGTCGGGTCGTCAGCGTGAAAGAGTCGTTGAGCGGGGGAGAGGGGTAAATCACGCCTTCTGGGAGCAAAAATCTCAACCTCCCGGAACGGTTTGGGGGGCGTGGACAAAAACATGCGCTTACCTACCGATTTTTTGTTGGAGGGGAGGGGGGCAATTAGGGCATTCCAAAACAGATCGACCAAAATATCTCGGAATAACACCGTACATCTCATATTTCGATAAAACTACGTGTCGGGAGTTATCTGGGCTGTATATTCAGGCTGTTAACTTTTCAGCCCCGTCGTCAAATGGTTTTCGAGATACAGTCTCGGGTAATGTCAAGCAAAACTCTAATTTGCAGTGGGCAATATCTCCCATCTAAATCATGCGAGGCATATAATGCTATTTATCATCAGAATCATCAGTAACAATATATTATTATGATGTAAACATCTTTGGAAAATTCGATTTTTGGGGGAATTTCAACACGTTATCTCAGTTCAAATTACGTGATTTTATAATGTGGCCATTTAAAATTCGTTTTCTTCCATGCCAGAATCGACATCTATACAATAAGCCTTCGATGTTTAAACAATTGATGATAGTTTTTATCTCTATAAATACTTTATTTATATTTTTGTATTTGGAAAAATAATGGTCACAGCACGCCTTTGGTAATAACTTTGCACGCAATTGTGCTAGAGAGCTCAAATAAACGGCATTATGCTTATCTCGTCGACCTGCTTTCAATGATATATAACATCAGCCTTGTAGTCGCTCTGTGACCTCAAGGTCACGTGACTAGAGGCCACCCGGGGCAGTCCACATCAGATCGACCAAACCATAACATCCTACTTCTCGTATTTCGATTGAACTATAAGTGTCGGGGGTTATCTGGGCCGTAAATTCACGCTGTAAAATTTGCAGCCCCATCCGTCGAACAGTTTTCAATATATAGCCTCAGGCATCTCTTTAATGTCGCCCAAAGCTTTAATTTTATTCGGGCGATATCTCCCACACACATAATTCGAATTATATAAACCACAGATAACAGGAGACCACAGGAGTTATCAAGGTCTCCTGTTATCTGTGCATAAACCTATGTATCATCAGAATAGCCATTAACCACAAATCAATTTAATGTAATATTTTTTTGAGAACTCGAATGGAAAAGTGTCGAAATTTTGGCATCTGACCTCAGGTCAGGTCACGTGATTTCGTTATTTTCTCAGTTAAAATGCGTGATTTGTCTTAGGTGGAATAGGAGGATGAATCACGTGACAACCTATTCCGCTCAGTGATCAAGATCACGTGATGACATAATTCAATATTTCGCCGATAGAGGCGTCTGTGGGTCCTCAAGACGTCAAGTTTCATCATCTCTATTTCCAGACCGAGAATGTTATAAAAATAGCTAAGTGTTTTCCAGAGATAAAAAAGTTCAACTTTGCCAATAAAGCGAAAATTCCAACAATTATCTATTGTATATTCAAGCTAGGTCATTTGGGAAATCAACCTCAAGGTCACGGAGTGGCCTGCTGGGGGCATGCTATGCATCATTGAATGAAGCTCAACGAGACACATATAATACCGTTGAGTTAAGCTCTCTAGCACTATTGTGTGCGAAGTTATTACCAAAGACGTGCTGGTGACAATTATTTTTCCTAAAAAAAAATATAAATACAATATTTAGAGAAAACCCTATGTCCAACTTTCTTACCATCGAAGGCCAATATATCGAAGTCGATTCCGGCAACAACAAAAAAACAGTATTTTAAATGGCCACATTATAAAATAACGTGATCTGAGGTCTAAGATCACATGTAAAAATTCCCAAATTTTCGTAGTTTCGAAAAATGATTTTTATCACATTAATATATTGTTCCTGACGATTCTGATGATATATAGGTGTATATGAATCGCATGATTTAGATGGGAGATATTGCCCTCTGAAAATTGGAGTTAAAAAAATTGGAGTTTTAAAATTGGGCCCAGATAACATGGATCAAAATAAAATGCTTCACTGCAACAATAGAGCTGCTAGACATGAAACATTTCAGTATATATTGCCTGAAAATGATTTTTATTTTGTTAATACAAATAACCATCTTACTCAGATTCAAAATGTTTCGGAATTTTCAAGTTGGGATTTTTCGGCTTTGAGGGGGTTGGGGCAAAAACATACGTTTGCCTACCGATTTTGTTTTTGTTTGGGGGGGGGCAATTGCCCATTTTGCCCAACCGTAGATCCGCCACTTAGTGAAGAGGACGCGTCATGAGGAGACCATCATAACGCGTGCTTAGGGAGGGGCCGCACAAGAAGAGGTGACATGAAGGGGTCCAGCAAACTTGAGTTAATATGAATTGTCCATTGTCCAAGGTCATGGGCGTTCACGTGTTTTGTCGTTTATAATTCGGAGCTGGACGAATCACCGAAAGCCTAACTAACACTTACGTGAATGTGCCTAATGTATTAAGTTTTTACATGGCTCATCATACGCACGTATGAAGTCAACTGGGGCGATGCTTTGCGCGCTGCGCTACCCACCCGCACATACAATGATGACAACCATCAGGTTGGTTTCCAACAGAGATTATTGGGAAGGAGACGCCTGACTACACATAAAAGGCTTGATCGACTCGTGCGTTAAATTCAAGTAAATTGGAGCCTAAAATGTTTTTTAGTACAAGCTCTTGTAGACCAAACACGGTATCTTTTGAAATGATGTGTGCGTGATCAAAACGTGTTTCTTTTCATATTTTCCCCTTTTTTTACATTCACCATGAGTTCATTCATTTTGCTTTGCTTTCCTTTGAGTATTGCTTGTACTGAAAACAATCAATTAATTGAAATTAAATCAAAATAAATTGGCCGCTGGAAATCACGATTTACCGGTAGTTCCGGAAGTTGCCAATCGATATTTTAATGCGTCTACAAACCATCAATTCCGCGGTGCGGCGGCCGATTCCAGCCGGACCGTTTGCCGATACAACTACTACCGACAGCGGGCGATCGACGCCGCCTAGTCAGCAGCCGCCGGCCAGCGATCGAACCCTAATTAGGATTCCTAGGCGCTCAGCCCGGCGGCGCAGTGACCGCCGCCACCCAGCCGTCCTCCTGAGGCGGCTTCCCACGCTGACCCTTGGAGAACCGGACCTGGTCAGTCTCCGGCCGGACCCCGGTCGGCCCGTGTGCCCGCACGGCGCTGTACCACAGCCCGGCGGAAGGTCAGACGCGGCGGCGACCTCCGCCCACGAGTCGGCGGCGACGCGCCCGGTCGGCCGGTCATCGGCCGACACACAGAGAGAGAGAGAGGGAGAGAGAGACGGCGGCACGGGCCGACCCCTCCCCCGGCCACCCCACAGCCCTCCCAAGAAGAGGTGTCCCTCCCTCCCTCCGACGGCAACGACGCTCCGGCGGCGAGGCGGCGGCGGTTGGCAGGCGCCGGCAGTTGCCAGGCGGGGCTCCGTCTGGCGACGGACGGGTCCGGGAGAACCGGGCTGGCAGCGCGACCCCCGTCCCCGTCCCCACACCCCACCCTCCCCCAGTCCCCCAACCCACCCCGTCCTATCTCCTTCATCGCGCTCCAGCAAGGATTCCCGGTCAGAACACGACACCGATCGCCGAAAATCGGGCAGTATATACGACCTGACCTTCCGCACGTTAAATTGATGTGTGGCCCCCTGGCTCTGCTTAGAGATAAATATGTTCTGAAACCAGGCGCGTTAAGTCGTGAGCCATTTCATTTCGGCTGGGATTCTGTCGGACAGTAACTCATCGTGACAGTGTCTGCCTGACAATGTAATCACGTGGGATAAGCTGAGCAGCAAAACGGAACAAATTATTGCACAACATTGCACCTGGGTCTCTGAGACCGCATGGAGCAAGCATCCGAAAGCTGTCATGCTTACAAATAATTTGTTTGTGTTTACCATGCTACAATTGTATTGGTTGCCTCAACCCAGGTAGCCTGTGTAACTTATATGAGTATCAGACTACCATCTTACCGACAGCAGATTCCTTTTCATTCGAACTAACATTTTACCGTTTTTTCTGGCGATCTGTCTTACGATGTCGATGTAGAAGGTTATATCAAGTACCTGGGTTTTCCAGCAGAAGTAATCAATAGAAGGCAATGTAAGTTACAAGGCAGTTGTAAACCCTGGTAAACAAAAAACTGAACGGAGGTCAATGCCGACGTGTTTTAACCTAACAGCCAATAAGTGTTACGATAAGGATGACAAGCTTAGTATCTACGGGCTAATGATGCTACATTATAGCGAGTATGTAACAAAAAATAAAATATCCGAATAAGGCAATTTAGTTAGGATACACTTCTGATCACACCAAGATTAAAACTCTATAAATCATCAAAGAGAATAACAATTAATTTGCAGGTTCTACAATAATTGCATATTTACTGTTTCCCTACCAGGCATTCGTCATGTTGGTGATCGTTAGCAACTCGAGTTAATTGATGATGATGGGGTTTATGGGCGCGCCAACTTAGAGTTAATTGATCGTTAAGTTAAACTAATCATAATAATCACCTAATGTAGCTGGATGCGAGGTGGCAAGTTGCATGTGACAATACACTTTTTGAAGAGCCATGTATGGAGCTTAAATGAATGAGTAATACCATAAATAGCATGGTTACTTCATTTGTCGATGCTGGAAGTCCCCAACCAAGCAGTTGATCATCGTAACGCATGAAGAGGTAAAACATGGAACTCTGTGTCAATCATGGACCCAGATAGTTAATAACCCAACCAAGCAGCTGATCATCGTAACGCATGAAGAGGTAAAACATGGAACTCTGTGTCAATCATGGACCCAGATAGTTAATAACCCAACCAAGCAGCTGATCATCGTAACGCATGAAGAGGTAAAACATGGAACTCTGTGTCAATCATGGACCCAGATAGTTAATAACCCAACCAAGCAGCTGATCATTGTAACGCATGAAGAGGTAAAACACGGAACTCTGTGTCAATCATGGACCCGGATAGTTAATAACCTGGAGCGTATCAGAATCTATCAGCAGACCAATTAGCCAATCGACCTTCTACCAACGCCAAAACACACTCATCTGCTCCAATGTTCGTAGCTCGTCCTATAACACATTTTCCGGCGAACCCACAATCGACACAACAGACCTCTCACTGCTCACAATACATGAATCATCACTGCCCTGTAACAAGCTATGCAGCAGAACCTACAGAGCCTGCAGAGACTACAGAGCCTGCAGAGCCTACAGAGACTGCAGAGCCTACAGAGACTACAGAGACTACAGAGACTGCAGAGCCTGCAGAGCCTGCAGAGTCTACAGATACTACAGAGTCTACAGATACTACAGAGCCTACAGAGCCTACAGAGCCTACAGAAACTACAGAGCCTACAGAGCCTGCAGAGTCTGCAGAGACTACATATACTGCAGAGTCTGCAGAGTCTGCAGAGTCTGCAGAGTCTGCAGAGCCTGCAGAGCCTGCAGAGCCTGCAGAGCCTACAGAGCCTGCATAGTCTGCAGAGACTACAGACTACAGAGACTACAGAGCCTGCAGAGACTACAGACTACAGAGCCTGCAGAGTCTGCAGAGTCTACAGAGCC
>JAXIVJ010008136.1:25000-57043 GCA_036785665.1 Chirona hameri
TTACTGTGTCTATACACGTGTCTTACTGTGTCTATACACGTGTCTTACTGTGTCTATAGGTACGTGTCTACTTCATTCATTAGTTCCTTATCTTCCCGGTAAAAAGTGCGTTTTTGAAAACCATATCGCTCGTTAAGTTTGGCATTGCAATACAAAAAAAACATGCGGTGAACTACGAATATTTTGAAGAACAAATAATGACAGGCTCCTTTACGACCGTTGGGTTAAATCCATTGTCTGACCACAGGTCACTTACAGAGCGTGCGGCCAATGGTGAGATCAGTTATATAACAACCAACGTATTTACACACATCGATTTCCCGAAGGCGCGCAGCCGAATTTCACGAAAGCCGCAGCAATCCTCTGAATCTTACTATCAAAGCAATCCCAGCTCAGCAGCAGCAGCAGCAAATCAATCCCAGCTCAGCAGCAGCAGCAACAAAGCAATCCCAGCTCAGCAGCAGCAGCAGCAAATCAATCCCAGCTCAGCAGCAGCAGCAGCAAATCAATCCCAGCTCAGCAGCAGCAGCAGCAGCAGCAAATCAATCCCAGCTCAGCAGCAGCAGCAGCAGCAGCAAATCAATCCCAGCTCAGCAGCAGCAGCAGCAAATCAATCCCAGCTCAGCAGCAGCAGCAGCAAAGCAATCCCAGCTCAGCAGCAGCAGCAGCAAAGCAATCCCAGCTCAGCAGCAGCAGCAGCAAATCAATCCCAGCTCAGCAGCAGCAGCAGCAGCAAAGCAATCCCAGCTCAGCAGCAGCAGCAGCAGCAGCAGCAGCAGCAAAGCAATTCCAGCTCAGCAGCAGCAGCAGCAAAGCAATCCCAGCTCAGCAGCAGCAACAGCAAAGCAATCCCAGCTCAGCAGCAGCAGCAGCAAAGCAATCCCAGCTCAGCAGCAGCAGCAGCAAAGCAATCCCAGCTCAGTAGCAGCAGCAGCAAAGCAATCCCAGCTCAGCAGCAGCAGCAGCAAATCAATCCCAGCTCAGCAGCAGCAGCAGCAAAGCAATCCCAGCTCAGCAGCAGCAGCAGCAAAGCAATCCCAGCTCAGCAGCAGCAGCAGCAAAGCAATCCCAGCTCAGCAGCAGCAGCAGCAAATCAATCCCAGCTCAGCAGCAGCAGCAGCAAATCAATCCCAGCTCAGCAGCAGCAGCAGCAAATCAATCCCAGCTCAGCAGCAGCAGCAGCAAAGCAATCCCAGCTCAGCAGCAGCAGCAGCAAAGCAATCCCAGCTCACGCACACTGCTCCGCAGCAGCCTCGCTTTCAGGCCGTCACTCTCTCAGGCCGTCACTCCAACCCCTCTGCAGCCTGCAGTGTACAGCAGTGTATCACTCCAGGCCGTCACTCTCTCAGGCCGTCACTCTCTCAGACCGTCACTCCAACCCCTCTGCAGCCTGCAGTATACAGCAGTGTGTCACTCCAGACCGTCACTCCAGGCCGTCACTCTCTCAGGCCGTCACTCCAGCCCCTCTGCAGCCTGCAGTGTACAGCAGTGACACTCTAGGCCGTCACTCTCTCAGGTCGTCACTCTCTCAGGCCGTCACTCTCTCAGGCCGTCACTCTCGCAGGCCGTCACTCCAACCCCTCTGCAGCCTGCAGTGTACAGCAGTGTGTCACTCCAGGCCGTCACTCTCAGGCCGTCACTCTCTCAGACCGTCACTCCAACCCCTCTGCAGCCTGCAGTATACAGCAGTGTGTCACTCCAGGCCGTCACTCTCTCAGGCCGTCACTCTCTCAGACCGTCACTCCAGGCCGTCACTCTCTCAGGCCGTCACTCCAGCCCCTCTGCAGCCTGCAGTGTACAGCAGTGACACTCCAGGCCGTCACTCTCTCAGGCCGTCACTCTCTCAGACCGTCACTCTCTCAGGTCGTCACTCTCTCAGACCGTCACTCTCTCAGGCCGTCACTCTCTCAGACCGTCACTCCAGCCCCTCTGCAGCCTGCAGTGTACAGCAGTGTCACTCCAGGCCGTCACTCCAGGCCCTCTACAGCCTGCAGTGTACCGCAGTGTCACTCCAGGCCGTCACTCTCTCAGGCCGTCACTCCAGGCCCTCCGCAGCCTGCAGTGTACAGCCGAGTTGGCAGGACAGACAGCGATTCTTGGCAGCCGGCCGTACGACGCTTCCCGGAATGAATGAACCCGTTTGCCGCGGTGGACGCTCTTTCCCCATCAGAGCGGGGACAGACAGGCGGACCCGGACCGCAGTCACGGGCCATACAATTCACTCAACTCATTATTGGCTGTTAATTGTAACGCAAGTTACCATACGGATCTGGTTTAACACATCGTCGATGCTCCTAATACCTCGGTTCTCAGCGTCAAGGGTATGGTAGTCGCCGAGTCATTCTGGTTTGATAACCAGAATGACTAGTTACCCCCCAATGCGCGAACCGCACTGGTCGGCTTCAAGCTATGCGGTACAGCATAACTTCAGGCGTTTACTACTAGTGCCACCTAGGGACAGGAATATAAATAAGCATACGTGCTGTTGCTATTACCCCAAAGCAATGGTTCTAAAGCAGTGGTAAGTAAAGCAACCTAGCACTGTTTGGAACTTTGAGCTTTGGGCTTGAAAAGCCGATCTCGGCCTGTGTTTAAAGGGAATAGTGCACCTTTAACATTAGTTTCTAACTGAGATAGCCAGATTGTCGGGAGTACTGAGAAATCTCCAAATCTGATTTTGTTTCCTTCCAAAAGACTTAGTTGCTGAGTTTCAACGCAAAAACCGTTGGGTTTATTTGGTTTTATTTTAAAGGGACACATCTTGTGCCGTTTCGCATACGTCATTAGTATTCATACCGCACTTCGTTTTCGCTATTTGAATCGACCGCCACCGAAACGCATCATGTGTTCATGATGAGCTAGAAATATTATTGGCCATAACTTTGTCAATTTTCATTGGATTTCCAATTGAAAATAATGCCGACGTTCGTCTTGAAAAGGCACATCTTTTGATGGGTGGTTCGTACCTGTAACTGCAATGTTCGCTGCAGTAGAAGCACATCCATAATTTATGCCCCTATTATACACGTGACTTCAGGTTTTGAGTAAATAACTTCGTTAATTTTTAACCGATTTCCAATTGAAAATTACCAAAAGATGCTTCGTGAAAATACGCATGTTGTGATGGGTGGCTGGTCGCGGTACCTGAAATATATCGATGAAATTTTGTCAATGTTTGCTTTTGCATTACGCTGATGTACGCTAAGTTCATGATGAGCTATAAATATTATTGGCCATACCTTTGTCAATTTCCATTGGATTTTCAATTGAAAATAATGCTGACACTCGTCTTGAAAACGCGCATCTTTTGATGGGTGATTCGTACCGTTAGCTGCAATGTTCGCTGCAGTAGAAGCACAACCACACATGTATTTACACACACACATTTATGGTTATAGCACATATATTTATGCACATGCACATTTATGGGGGTGACTTCAGGTTCACGCAACGCCACTCCAACTCCACTCATGCAACGCCATAGTGCAAACATTCACATTTCACTCATGCAAAAATATGAATATTTTGTTCTTCAAATTATCACAAATTGACCAGCGAACGAGGTTGTTACTTCTGTAGTAGTGTTGTTTACATATTCTGATTCAAGAATATACTTTTCCCGGTATGACGTCACAACTGATTTTGGTGACGCAAGATTGTTGTGACGTCACACGTATACATGTCAATATTTTGCAAATTATGACAAATCAATACTTTTTTCGCAAAAACGAATGCCAGAACCGTAATCAGGACACTCTTTGTCAAAATTTCACGTACTTTTCCCTAGGTGCACTATTCCCTTTAATGCGGAAGAAGATAAGGAAAGGGGCATGCTGCAAACAAGAAAGAAATCAGCACTATGGATGAAATACAGAAATGCATCGATTATAAAGTGCCAAAATCAGTCAGAACGAACGCGCAGTGCAAGCTCAATGCTTTTGAAACGAAAAATTAGAAAATGGAATTGTGGGGATAAATAAAAATATTACCAAAATGGAATAATTTAAATGAGCGAAAGCTAATCGCGGGCCGTGCATACGCATTTCTACTTCGAATAATAATATTTCTGAATGGTACCTGGAAAACCGAGTATCATACGGCACTAAATATCGTGGCCGACTCGGGATAGGAGACGTTAGAGGCATTGCCCACTGCGTCTTCAGTGAAAGTCATTAATGACAGCGCCTCCGGCTTTATCTTTAATTGGCAGTGCAATGCAGAATGTCCCCATACTGAGCCGCGGTGCCAGAGTGTGACGGTGTTAGCAGGACCACCTGTCTGGTACAATACACGTTCACTGGCGGATCTAGGGTTCCAAAATGGGGGGGGGGGGGCTAAAATTTCGCTCCGCTTTATCAGCGAAAAGTTGTTGACTGGGGGGAGGGGGGGGGGGGGGTGGAGTCGGGTCGTCAGCGCGAAAAGTCGTTGAGCGGGGGAGGGGGTGGTCATCCTTGTATTGAATGCCTGCCATGTTCCTCTAGGGGGGGGGGGGGATTTGCCCCTAATGCCCCCACCCCCTGGATCCGCCAGTGTTAAAAAAAACAGACAGACCCAATTTTACCAGACAAACCCAATCAAACACAATTTTTTGCACCGGGATATGTACCTAAGCATGGTTCAAAATGGGTGTCAGATTTAAAATTGGTACCTGAAATTACTTGAGTCTGGATATGACCTGGGGCCAAAGTAGCCATCCCAAGCTATAATAATTTAAAATGACCTTGACAATGAAAAATATTAACTTTACCTACACATTCACAAAGAGTGAATTTTATTTGGCTACATGTTTACAGGGAAAAGGAAAACAACGATACCCAAGTCCCAGTCACAATTCCTCAAATACTGTCGAAATGCGTTCCACGCACGCTATTCAGCGCTATAAACTTTGGCGCCAAAACGCGACGTTTTTGAACTTACGTTGGTTGTAGGAATCGCTCCAGATCGAAAATAGCGCCAGACGCGCCACGCATATTTGGAAATGTCGAATACAAAGTAAAGACCCATCATACTTAGGGACAGTGGCGTACCGAGTATCTGGTCATGCAGGTTATGACCTGGTCCTTTGGACCCGAGGCGCCCATACAAAGTTGACGCCTCTCCGATCAGTCACGATGCCGCTCTGGCCAGTGACGGCGACACTCCGGCCAGTGAGGACGTTCCCCCGGCCAGTGAGGACGCTCCCCCGGCCAGTGACGGCGCCCCCGGCCAGTGAGGTCGTCCTCTGCCATATACGGCGCCTCTCCGGCCCGTGACAGCGCCCCTCCGGCCAGTGACAGCGCCCCTCCGGCGAGTGACGGCGACCCTCCGGCCAGTGACTCTCCTTCCGCACGGTGCAGGAGAGCCCCCCCCCCCCCCCCCTTGCAAAATTTCGCCAATATTGGTGGTGCCCCTGTCGATCGGGTGGCGCCCCTCAAGGCAATGACTTGGTCTTTTGTGAATTTCTGCGTGCCGTACGCAGAAATTGGCAGTGGCGGCGCCACTGCTTAGGGAGCCATAAGTCAGTCAACACTCAAGATATTGCTTTGGCATTTGGTTTCGGCATCGTCCATACTTGGTTCTCCAATATGTAGTCCGGCTGTCGGCTGCTGTGCCGTGTCGGCTGCTGTGTCTGCTGCTGTGCTGTGTCGACTGCTGTGTCTGCTGATGTACTGTGCCGGCTGCTGTGTCTGCTGCTGTACTGTGTCTGCTGCTGTACTGTGTCTGCTGCTATGCCGTGTCGGCTGCTGTGTCGGCTACTGTGCCGTGTCGGCTGCTGTGTCTGCTGCTGTGCTGTGTCTGCTGCTGTGCTGCGTCGGCTGCTGTGTCTGCTGATGTACTGTGTCGGCTGCTGTGTCTGCTGATGTACTGTGTCGGCTGCTGTGTCTGCTGCTGTACTGTGTCTTTTTCATATGATTTGATATTTTATATGATTTTATGAAGAAGAAGAAATGGAGAGAAAAAAATCCAAAAAATAAAAATTGCCAAACATATTCAAAAACCGGAATATATATTCGAGAAAGAAGTATAGACAATACCCAAACCGAATTTCAAAGAAATATACTTAGTTTCGGCTGACTTATGGCTACTTAAGTATGATGGGTCTGGATTTTGTATTCGACATTTCCAAATACGCACGCGCCACTTTCCCTCCTGCTACCAAAATGCTTCAAAATAGAGGAAACACGAACGAGGAAAAAAATACGATTTTTGTTTGTTAGCAAAAAGTTATTTTTCGCAGTCAGTAACAATTTTTCATCGCCAGTTTCAGCGGATTTGGGGGGCTAATTTCTATTGCCGCTCCCCTCGAGCGTAGGATGGGGGGGGGGGGGGGCTTTGCCCCGCCGCCCCCCCCCCCTGGATCCGCCAGTGCAAACGTCGTTATCAGCACTCCTTGTATTTGGTATTGTCATCAGTCATGGCTTCCTTAAAGCTCAAAACAGCTTTGTCGCTCTCAATACGGGTACAACGAAGCTGTTGGCTGCAAATCAGTTTTGCAGTCCAGGCGTACCGTTTATCGAAACAATTTTCACTGATTTACATAAAAAGCGAGCATCGCTTGTAGAACGCAACAGGAGGTTTACAAATATTTGAACGTCTATTGACGTTTAGTAAATCGGTTAGCCGTGATTTTTAAAATCTTCCCTCAGCAAGTGGCGCCATAGGAGATAGTGCCGACGGTGCGGGATAAACATGTCAGCAACGCAAGTTAAAAATAATTCAGAAAACCAACGGTTAACCAATTATTCGATATGTAAAAACAACGCAGAAAAACGTCATCCGATAACCATCGATACAAAATGCAGCCCCTGCACCTTTCCACCTAACATGCGTTAAATTTTCACTTCTTTATTTATTTTCTCTTCTTGCACTTGCACCAAAATGAACTAACAAATGTATTCCATTCGTGATGTGTTAGGTGATGGCGTCACTGTTGGCATCTGTCGTCACGCCTACACGTTCGCCCGGGCCGAGCCCACAGCGGCACCGAGCTGAATACTGAATAGTGAGTAACCATATTGAGCAGATCAGAAGCTGTGCTCTGTTTCCTAAGGGGACGCGTGTCAATCAATGCATACCGCACACGGTGACAACGGGTTGGCACCTCGCTTTGCCAGCAAGAGAAGAGGCGTGTCAGAAACCGCGATGAGACCGCTGCCATGGCAACAGGAGATAAACACCACACGTGTCCTGAAAGTGGGAAGCTATCTGTCTTATCGTTACCTACATGCAACAATTAATATATCTGGAGAAGGTGATCGGATGAAGTTCGCTCACCGCTTCATCCAAGAATTAGGTCCAAACGCTTTAGTCTCCTCTCCACTACAATAACAATAATAAACAACCTTATTCTCATAATGCCGAAACATATTTTAAAAAGACAAAGTCAAATTAGGGAGCTTTCGGCTTGCGCCTTCATCAGCCATAAATGTATGTAACAAATACAAGATAATTCCTCTCCACTATACAAATTAGCGTTGTGAAAAAAAACTAAATCCCCCACCAAAAAAAAAAAAACGTCCGCTCCTGTAACTCACTCGGCTCACTCGGAACAGCGCTGGGCAGCACAACTTCCTGGAGTTCGACTTGGGTTCGAGCCGCTTCGGCGCTCGCTAATTTCCCCCAACTAGAATGGCCGTGGCAGTCGCGGCGTTTTAACTCAGGTGACGTCAATAGGCTGGTTGGATTGTGTCCATACGTATGTTTGGGCAAGTAAAACTTTCGCAACTAAATTAAGCCGATCGCCAGGTACTTTGTTCTGGATCACGTGTACTTCCTTCGTCCAGATAGCATCTAAACAAAATCGCACAAGGGCGATACTGTTTATTGACAGGGCGAATACAGGGCTGTATTTCGTGTCAATTTTATGGGCCAGGTGAAATGTCGGGTAAGAAGTCATTCATTTTGCGAATCTGCAGTGAATACACACCTTAATACGCATCTGACGTCTGCATCTGCCGTCTGCATCTGCCGTCTGCATCTGCCGTCTGTATCTGCCGTCTGCATCTGCCGTCTGTATCTACTGACTGCATCTGACGTCTGTATCTGCCGTCTGCATGTGCCGTCTGTATCTGCCGCCTGCATCTACCGTCCGCATCTGCCGTCTGTATCTGCCGCCTGCATCTGCCGTCTGCATCTGCCGTCTGTATCTACCGTCCGCATCTGCCGTCTGTATCTGCCGTCTGCATCTGCCGTCTGCATCTGCCGTCTGTATCTGCCGTCTGCATCTGCCGTCTGTGTCTACTGACTGTATCTACTGACTGCATCTGCCGTCTGCATCTCCCGTCTGTATCTACTGACTGTATCTACTGACTGCATCTGCCGTCTGCATCTGCCGTCTGCATCTGCCGTCTGTATCTGCCGTCTGTATCTGCCGTCTGTATCTGACGTCTGCATCTACTGACTGTATCTACTGACTGTATCTACTGACTGCATCTGCCGTCTGCATCTGCCGTCTGCATCTGCCGTCTGTATCTGCCGTCTGCATCTGCCGTCTGTATCTGCCGTCTGCATCTGCCGTCTGCATCTGCCGTCTGTATCTGCCGTCTGTATCTGCCGTCTGCATCTGCCGTATGTATCTGCCGTCTATATCTGACGTCTGTATCTGCCGTCATCTGTATCTGTCCTCAGTATCTGACGATCTGACGTCAGTATCTGTCCTCAGTATCTCCGCCTGTATCTACTGTCTGTGTCTGCTGTCTGTGTCTGTATATGCTGTCTGTATCTACCGTCTGTATATGCTGTCTGTATTTACCGTCTGTATATGCTGTCTGTGTCTGTATATGCTGTCTGTATCTACCGTCTGTATATGCTGTCTGTGTCTGCCGTCTGTGTGTGGCCCGAGTCGGCCGGTATCTGGCGGTGAGGCGGCCGGCCGCCGGACCCACCATCCGACTAACGCTATCGATCCTGACGGGGCCGCGGCCGCACGAGCCGGGCCGACCGGCGCGCCCTCTGGTATTGACCTGGTCGGCCGGCCGGTATGGCGACGATGGCCCACACATTACCACGGCCGAGCGCGGCCCGCCGACACGGCACAGCGGCCGACACAGCAGCAGACACAGCAGCCGACACGGCACAGCAGCAGACACAGTACAGCAGCAGACACAGCAGCCGACACAGTACATCAGCAGACACAGCAGCCGACACAGTACATCAGCAGACACAGCAGCCGACACAGCACAGCAGCAGACACAGCACAGCAGCAGACACAGCAGCCGACACGGCACAGTAGCCGACACAGCAGCCGACACGGCATAGCAGCAGACACAGTACAGCAGCAGACACAGTACAGCAGCAGACACAGCAGCCGGCACAGTACATCAGCAGACACAGCAGTCGACACAGCACAGCAGCAGACACAGCAGCCGACACGGCACAGCAGCCGACACAGCAGCCGACACGGCACAGCAGCAGACACAGCAGCCGATACGGCACAGCAGCAGACACAGCAGCCGACACGGCACAGCAGCAGACACAGCACAGCACACAGCACAGCAGCAGACACAGCACAGCACATAGCACAGCAGCAGACACAGCAGCCGACACAGTACAGCAGCCGACACAGCACAGTAGCCGACACAGCAGCCGAAACAGCACAGCAGCCGACACAGCACAGCAGCAGACACAGCAGCCGACACAGCACAGCAGCAGACACAGCACAGCAGCAGACACAGCAGCAGACACAGCACAGCAGCAGACACAGCAGCCGGCACAGTACATCAGCAGACACAGCAGCCGACACAGTACAGCAGCCGACACAGCAGCAGACACAGCACAACAGCAGACAGCAGAGCAGCACACACAGCAGCCGACACAGCATAGCAGCAGACACAGCACAGCAGCCATCACAGTACAGCAGCAGACACAGCACAGCAGCAGACACAGCAGCCGACACAGTACAGCAGCAGACACAGCACAGCAGCAGACACAGCACAGCAACACACAGCAGCCGGCACAGCAGCAGACACAGCACAGCAGCCGACACAGTACAGCAGCAGACGCAGGACAGCAGCAGACACAGCAGCAGACACAGCAGCTGACACAGCAGCCGACACAGCACAACATCAGACACAGTACATCAGCAGACACAGCAGCCGACACAGCAGCCGACACAGCAGCCGACACAGTACAGCAGCCGACACAGCAGCAGACACAGCACAGCAGCACACAGCAGCCGACACAGCACAGCAGCCGACACGGCAACCGACACAGCACAGCAGCCGACACAGCAGCCGACACAGCAGCCGACACAGTACATCAGCAGACACAGCAGCCGACACAGCATCCGACACAGCAGACGACACAGCAGCCGACACAGTACAGCAGCAGACACAGCACAGCAGCCGACACAGCAGCAGACACAGCAGCCGACACAGCACAGCAGCAGACACAGCAACCGACACAGCATCCGACACAGTACAGCAGCCGACACAGCACAGTAGCCGACACAGCACAGCAGTAGACACAGCAGCCGACACAGCAGCAGACACAGCAGCCGACACAGCACAGCAGCAGACACAGCAACCGACACAGCAGCAGACACAGCACAGTAGCCGACACAGCACAGCCGCAGACACAGCGGCCAACACAGTACAGCAGCCGACACAGCACAGCAGCAGACACAGCAGCGGACACAGCAGCCGACACAGCACAGCAGCAGACACAGTACAGCAGCCGACACAGCACAGCAGCAGACACAACAGCCGACACAGCACAGCAGCAGACACAGCAGCCGACACAGTACAGCAGCCGACACAGCAGCCTACACAGCACAGCAGCCGACACAGCACAGCAGCCGGCACAGCACAGCACAGCACATCACATCAGCAGACACAGTACAGCATCAGACACAGCAGCCGGCACAGTACAGCAGCAGACACAGTACAGCACAGCACAGCAGCAGACACAGCACAGCAGCCGACACAGCACAGCAGCAGATACAGCACAGCACAGCAGCAGACACAGCACAGCAGCAGACACAGCAGCAGACACAGCAGCCGGCACAGTACATCAGCAGACACAGCAGCCGACACAGTACAGCAGCAGACACAGCAGCCGACACAGTACAGCAGCCGACACAGCAGCAGATACAGTGCAGCAGCAGACACAGCAGCAGACACAGCGTCGACACAGTACAGCAGCCGACACAGCAGCCGACACAGCACAGCAGCAGACACAGCAGCCAGCACAGTACAGCAGCCGACACAGCAGCCGACACAGCACAGCAGCAGACACAGCACAGCAGCAGACACAGCACAGCAGCAGACACAGCAGCCGGCACAGTTCATCAGCAGATACAGCACATCAGCCGACACAGCACAGCAGCAGACACAGCACAGCAGCCG
The DNA here is from genome assembly GCA_036785665.1 of Chirona hameri. Lineage (NCBI taxonomy): Eukaryota > Metazoa > Arthropoda > Thecostraca > Balanomorpha > Balanidae > Chirona > Chirona hameri. The sequence goes on from JAXIVJ010008136.1 coordinate 36,325, forward strand.
ACACAGCACAGCAGCAGACACAGCAGCCGGCACAGTACATCAGCAGACACAGCAGCCGACACAGTACAGCAGCCGACACAGCAGCCGGCACAGTACAGAAGCAGACACAGCAGCCGACACAGTACAGCAGCCGACACAGCAGCCGACACAGCACAGCAGCAGACACAGCATCCGACACTGCATAGCAGCCGACACAGCAGCCGACACGGCACAGCAGCAGACACAGCAGCAGACACAGCAGCAGACACAGCAGCAGACACAGCAGCAGACACAGCACAGCAGCTACACAGCAGCAGACACAGCAGCAGACACAGCACAGCAGCTAACACAGCAGCCGACACAGCAGGCAGCACAGCAACCGACACAGAAGCCGACACAGAAGCCGACACAGAAGCCGACACAGAAGCCGACACAGCAGCCGACACAGCACACCCAACACAGCAGCCAACACAGCACAGTTACAGCAGCCGACACAGCACAGTCGACACAGCACAGCTGACACAGCAGCCGGAACAGCAGCTGACACAGCAGCCAACACAGCAGCCAACACAGCAGCCGACACAGCAGCCGACACAGCAGCCGGCACAGCAGCCGACACAGCAACCGTTTGATTGTGACATTGTTTTGAAGAAAAATAAATCACCCTACGCAATATTTCGTTGCGGATTTGAGTTATTCACGTCTTGGGTACCTTTTGCTCTATCTCAATCAAATGTTCATCCCTTAACAAAATAAAGGAGTTAAGCACAAACAAATGACCAAAAAGTGGAGAGCTATGCCCCCGTCGCCACCCACCGTTCTTACGCTTATGCGAAACCGAGATCTGTGCAGTGCATACTGGTCTCTTTGTAAGCAACAGGACGTGGTGAAAGGCGAAGTGGCCGGTCGTTTGCTCAGTGGTTATGGCCAGAGTGGCGACGGACGGATACACCATCAGCTCTGACAAGTCGTCTCCCTTGGGTTCGACGACAAACTTCTTAGAGGTCAGACAGTGCGAAAACACGTGTTCGCGTAAAAAGACTAGTTGACCCAGTAAGGAGGAGCAGGAGCCATGCGCGGACTTCAGTAAACAACACTGATGATTTATAGACTAGTGAGTCACAGCCTCCTACATGAATATAGAGGGGGGGGGGACAAATACAACGGGCCAGATGTATGTGAAAACTATCGGTTTTATTACTGAAGGATACCCATCCAGATTCACCTGAAATCAGATCAGGCTTATTTCTCAACGGCGAATATGATTTGCATCGTACGGGTGGTCTGTGCGATATCGGCTGTGCTGCGTCGGCTGCTGTAGCTGTGCTGTGTTGGCTGTGCTGTGTTGGCTGCTGTGTTGGCTGCTGTGTTGGCTGTGCTGCGTCGGCTGCTGTAGCTGTGCTGCGTTGGATGTGCTGTCGGCTGCTGTGTTGGATGTGCTGCGTCGGCTGCTGTAGCTGTGCTGTGTTGGCTGTGCTGTGTCGGCTGCTGTGTTGGCTGCTGTGTCGGCTGCATTCCTGAAAATTGGTGTAATGATGTTCAGGTTTTGGCGTGTTTCTGGCTGACCTTGAACCGGCTCTGTCCGACCCGTGACCGGTCGGTTGCGAATGGTGGGAGGAGTCGAGGGCGGGACTACAGAGCGACCAGGCGGTAGCCTCTATCCGAGCTCGCATTATCTTTCAACATTGCCAGTGAATGGAAAGTGCCCTAAATTTTCGTTTGACACTAACCAACCTTAATACAAATTAGCGCAGGGCCTGAAACAACCATTGCGAGAAATTTGCGCATACCAGTTGATGCATTCAAAAGTTATCGCCGAAAATTAGGGTCCCAAGCGGTCTGCCGCTCGCAATAGGAGTTAGGACCTCAACATTTTCAACTTCCATCGTCCTGTCGCACCTTCTCATACCGTGCAGCCATGTCCTAGAAACGCCTACGACAATCATTACCATCTACCATAGCTGCTCCAAGCTTCGTAGCGAATTGGCCGAGAAAGGTCCGGCAGTGATATACCGAATCTGATGATTTAGCATGAAAGGCTACTCGTGTTTGCATTTGTCATGTTGCGTGCATCTTGTATGGGTTGTATCATGACGAGTGGCATTAGTTGCTAGGAGTTAAAGGGACTATCCCACCTTAACATTATATTTGAGTTGAGATGGCCATTTTGATGGTTTGGCATTGAAATTAAGTATGGTAGCAGTTACAACAACCTGATCTAGGTACACACATAGTGACGAGCCAGGGCGGTCCAGCGGCTGCTGCCGAATCAGTGTCCGTCAGTCCTGGAAAACACGTCACAGTGTCTGAACGTCAACGGCGCTGACCGGGACTGCAGCCGCGCCCCAGGTCAGCGCCGCCTGCGCCGCTCAGGAGGGCGTCCCACTGCAGCCGCGCCCCTGGGCAAGAACCTGGGCAACACCTGCTACATGAACGCAGTGGTCCAGTGCATCAACCATACGCCCGGTCTAAATGATTTCTTTACCAACGACAGGTACCAGGTTTCATCAACTACGATAGCGAGCCCTCGCGCGGTATGGTGGCGCAAGAGATGGCCACGGCTATCAAAGTCCTCTGGAGTGGCCAAAACAAGTCAGTGGCGCTGCACGACCTAAAGGACGTGATGGGCAGACACCACGCGCGCTTCTGCGGCTCGACACAGCAGGATGCCCATGAGTTCCTCATGTTCCTGCTGGATTCCCTGCACGAGGACTTGAATGAGGCGCACTGCAAACAGCCGCTAAAGGAGCAGGAGAACGACGGTGTGCCGGACGCGCGCGCTGCCAAGGTCGCATGGGAAGACTTCAAGGGCAGCAACCGCTCGTTCATCCTGAACCTTTTCTGGGGCCAGTACAAGTCGACGTTGCGATGCTCGCACTGTGGCAACCATTCGACCAAGTTCGAGACGTGTTCACACCTCTCGGTGCCTATGCCTGCAAGGTCGAGCTGCTGTTCGCTGCAGGAGTGCATCGAGCTGTACCTGGCCGGAGACACCATCAGCGGCTGGACGTGTCCAAAGTGCAAGAGCAGCACGGAGGCCACCAGGCGGCTGAACATCTGGCACCTGCCACCAGTGCTCATCATCCACATTCAGAGGTTTTACAGTGATGGCCTCTGGAGGAAAAACCAGTCCAACGTGCAATTCCCGCTGGAAAACCTCGACATGTCACCTTACGTCATCAGCAAGGAGGCGCATTACTGCCACAAGTACCACCTCTACGGCGTGGTGAACCACTTCGGCTCGACAGAGAGCGGCCATTACACCACCTTCTGTAGCGGCGTCAACTCGGGGCGCTGGCACAAGTTCGACGACCAAGAGGTGTGCTCGCTAAACAGCAGCGCCGTGCAGAGCTCGGCCGGCTACATCCTCTTCTACTCGGCCAATGATGCTCGAGTGTAGCTAGTGGCGTGTCTGGCTCTGATGTATATGTAACAATGTATATGTATATGTAACATGATGAACATAATATAATGCACAATGATCTAATAAAAAAGATATTCGAGTTTTATTTTGACATCTGTAAAAAAATAAGGTCCATGTGTATTTGAATAGGGCCTCTAAACCGACAGTGTCGTCTCTCTAACCCAACTGGTAATGATAGTCGACTTGTTTTAAGGTCAGCCTTGGAATACTTTCGTCTTTCATTTCTGGATCCCCGGGTAGTTCGCAATCTAAGCCAATCTAGACACCGGGTGATTCACTTTTTCTGCGCAATAGATGTCGACAAAAAATTGTGCCATACATTTGGCAGCACAAAGGATTTCCCTGTTATTAAAACAAAATCAAATGACGTCACCAACCCAACTTTCCGCTTAAAACTAAAAGTTTAATTAATATCTTCCAAGATAAGCAATTTGTTTCGGAAAAAAGTTCACGAACATGTTCAGCTGACCTCGCCTGACATGTAGACATACAATTAAGTGTGATTCGACAACTTTCAAAAGGTGGGACAGTCCCTTTAAAGGGAGATAATGACCTTTTTCCACAAAAATGAAATCGATAGACGAGACCAAAATATATTGTAAATTCATCACATTTTGCATATAACAATTCCTACCGCGAGATATTTCAATTCATAGTTGAAAAGCGCTCCACGCTTATAATCAGCAAGCACTCGGTAACGACATCAGTAAATTAGCCTCCCTACGCATCGTTATTTATCATGAAGGTATGCAATATGTTTCCTGCATTCTATCTTTTGCGAATATGTGCCAAACTTTTATGAACAATCAACAATCATTTTAAAAAAGTGCATTGAAATCGGCAGTTTAGGTTGGCCCCCCATGGCAACCTATTTAGTGTCGGCGATTTGTTTATAAGTGCCCATTCAACAACGTTGAACAGATTGACACAAAAGCGCCAGATGTTGCGCTTTCCAATAGTGTAGGGAAAATACCGATCATAAATTTTCCCAAACTTCCAACTTTGAATCAGGGAATAATTGTATTTAATTCTTAAATTTAGATCACATCATTTTAATACCATAACGGTAGCCAAAGAAAGTGTTGCTAACAAAATCAAAAGGTCATTATCTCCCTTTAAGCGTCGCCGAAATCCAGCTGCTCCAGGTCGCCCTCTTGGCGTCGAGCGAGATTTTACTGCAAGTAGGCTGTCCCGCAAAGCTGGTGTGTTGTGCGGTACAGCCTACGTCACAGGTCTCCGAAAATCGAAAATAGCCCGATGCTATGGAACTCAAAGACACTAGAGTATACACGTTTTTCACCTATGTGCTAAACTGAATGAAGTATACAGTTCATTAGGCCGGGTACTTCGAAACCAAGTGTCAAGGTCACTGGAAAGAGGAACACATCAGAATCTCCTCCAGAAAATAATAGGAGCTGCCATTAACTTATATCATAAGATAAGCATCACAGGGGTAATAAACGAACCAGTCAGACACCAACTGCATAATTGCATTATGTGTATGAAAATAACCAAACGTGAAAGGGAATCTTCATAGACGCACCACAATACTATTAAGCTCGACACCAGAGGTAGCCCCAATCACATACATTCTGTCTGTCCTTCGACAATCCAATCAATGACTTGCCAAATGTCGTGCGGTGTAGATTTAAGTCCAGGCCACACTATGCGTGATAGTACGCAAAGTACGCACGGTTTTTGCAAGTTTGCGTCTTTTGCGTAGTCTAAAAATGTCCAGCTGATAGAAAATGCATTGACTGAGCTACACTGCAACGCATGCAACGCTGCAACGATGCGGATGCCGTTACACACACCTGCAACGTCATCCGCATCAACACTTGAACGGCATCCGCATCGGCTCCATCAACGTCCAGTCGTTGAAGCCCAAGTTCATTGACCTTGCCAACGACCTGTATCGTTTGGATTACGATATCACCGCTATCTCCGAGACGTGGCTCCGGCCCAGCACTCCAACTAGACTCCTAGTCATCCCAGGCTACACCCTCCACCGTGCTGACCGCCTCGACAACCGCGGGTACGGTGGAGTTGCCCTGGCCACCAAACACACCATCACTGTATCTCCGCTCAAGTTTACCACCGATAAGAGCCCGGACAGCAAGCTCGAATCCCTCTGGGCCGTCATCAAGCAGGAACGAGGACGCCAACTCGTGATCGGTAGTGTCTACCGCCCACCTCGACACACGGTCACCGCGCAGCAGGCGGACTTTGACGACTTGGAGCGCCAGCTGCAGCAGGTATGAGTGAAGTGCCCGACCGCGTCCACGGTGATTTGCGGTGACCTGAACTGTGACCTTTTGAAGGCTGGTCATGACCCTGGCCGTAGGCGCTTAGAAGAGTTTCTCCACGATTACTCGTTCTTTCAATCGGTGACATCTCCCACGTACGCCTCAGGCTCTCTGGATGTTTGTATCTTTCAGCGCCGTGACATTGGTTTAGACTGCCGCACCGCTCACTGTAATTATAACCCCCATAACTTAATCCGTGTAAGCATGAACATTCCCCGTGTTCGCCGTAAACCGACCGTCACCCGCTCTCGCTGTCTTAACCGCGTCGATGGTGGGGCCTTTCTTCGCGACCTACAAACCACTGATTGGGGGAGTTTTTTTTATCTCAACGACCGTTGCCGACAAGTGGTGCTCCATGTCAAATTTTCTACCGATTCTTGACGCAAACGCCCCGCTGCGGGATGTCAGGATTCGCAACCCCACCGCGCCTCCAGTCTCCGACCAGACTAGGTCGGTCATGGCCCAGCGCCGCTCAACCCTGCGCCAGGCAGGCAGAGGGTCCCCTGAGTACCGAGAACTCAATCGTCCGTCCGGTCCACCATTCGCCGGGACACACGTTTATCAATAGGCCAGCGCATACGCGAACAAGGCGCGCACACCGTCTGGCGGAACATGCGAGTCGTCATAGACGACAAAAAGACGGCGCAAAAGGTTCAGCCACAGGTACCCGCCGAAGACCTGAACGCGTATTTTGTGTCTGTGGGTCCCCGAGTCGCGGCAGAAATAGCCGCTGGTGGCGCGGCCCCGGCCCTTGCCTGCCGCCTTCTGCGAGTCGGCACCTGCACATTATTCTTATCCCCTATTAACCTAGTCTCACTTACTCGAACCATCGCCAGCATGCGTAATTCTCCAGCACGCGGTGCGGACGGAATATGTATCCGAGTCATCAGTCATCCTCCCTGCTATCGGTGACGCCATCTTTCACATCGTCAACTCCTCACTTACCCTGGCCGAATTCCCCGACTCCTGGAAACATTCCATCATTCACCCGATCCACAAGTCCGGCGACCCATCTGACCCATCAAAATTCCGTCCAATCTCAATCATTCTCAATCATCTCCAAAGTGGTAGAGCGGGTGGTGCAGAAGCAGCTCTACTCCTACCTATCCAACAATCATCTCTCTCCTTCCCAGCACGGGTTTCGACCCCATCACTCCACAGAAACCGCGCTACTGTCCATCACCGATCGCATGCTTTCCGCCACCGATAGCGGAGAGATATCACTACTTTGCCTCCTCGACCTAAGTAAAGCTTTGACGTCATCGACCACGACCTACTCCTGAACAAGTTGCAGCTGCATGGAGTTGACACCACTTGGTTCCATTCTTACCTCCACGGACACACCCAAAGCGTGACATCAGGCGCCGCGACCTCTCGACCACTCGCTAACACCATGGGCGTCTTTCAGGGGGTCGGCCCTGGGGCCTTTGTTGTTCGGCATCTTTGCTAACGACAGGCGTCGTTTTTTGAAGGCGGCGTGGTGCAGTATGCGGACGACACCCAGGTGCTTATCACCGGCAAAAAGAGCGACCTACCAGTGCTCATCTCCCGCTTGGAGCAAACTCTCGTCACACTGGATTCTTGGTTTCGCACGAACGGACTCAAAGTAAACACGTCAAAAACTCAGCACATCGCTTTCGGTAGCCACCAAAATTTGCGCAATCTGCCAAATTTTCAGGTCACCTTCCGTGACGCAACCCTCCAACCTGTGAAGGAAGTCAAAAATATGGGCATCACTTTCGATCAAACACTGTCGTGGGACGTTCATGTGTCCCACGTCAGCCGCAGCTGCATAGGCATCTTGGCCGGCCTCTCCCATGCGCGCCACCTCTTCCTGATGGCATCATAACCACACTGGTCACAACGCTGGTCCTCCCACACGTCAGATACTGCATATCCGGATACGGCAATAACACTCAGAAGAACCTGGACACAATTCAAAATATCTTGAACTATGCTGCTCGCACCATTTTCGGACGTCGCAAATCTGATCACGCGTCTCACCTGCTGGCCGACTGCCCACCAACTCGCTGACGCGGTCACGCTCAGCATGACACACAAAATCATGGCGAATGGCGGACCGGACGCGCTCGCAGGCGCCTTCCGCACAAACAGCTCTGTCCGCGCCAGATCCACCAGGCAGGACCAGCAGCTGCACGTCCCCCACTCCAGAACTGAGGCTGGAAAGCGGGGGTTCTCCTGCAGGGCACCCGCCCTGTACAACGGATTCCCACCTGACATCTCGCAGCTGGGGCCGCCAGCTTTCACGCGCGCGGTGAAACGACACCTCGTGTCCGCTACGACGGACGACGAACACCAACAAGACGACTGATCTCAGTGACCCGTGTGTGTGTCGTGACGTATGTGAATGCTTGTGGTTTTAGGTTTTAGACTGTACGACTGTGTGTTCTCTTTCCCTGCATGTTCTACTCCCCAACTCGACCCGGGGCTTAACACGCGCCCTGGAGGGCCTCTGATAATTACACGCCCTGGAGGGAAGGCGGATTTCGCCCCCCCCCCCCCCCTATGATCTCGAAAACCACGCAACGTAGCGACAAGCTAAAAACGACGTTAGATAGCTCGAGACAAGCTCTTTCGAAAGTATTTCGTTCATTTTTTATCAGGTCAATATTAAGGTCACCAGATGTCATCAAGGGTCAGATTTTCAAGTTTTCAATACTTCGCTTCGAACACCCCCAAATATCTCGGGAACTATGATAGTTAGCAGCAAACGGAAAAACAAACAATCGAAAACCCTTGAAAAATGCAATCTGTATGGTGCCCTCAGATTTGAGCTCAGGTCAATATTTTAGGCTCCAGAGGTCATCAAATGTCAAAAAGGTGTTTTTTTTGCAAAACTTTCTCAAATATTTTTTTACCTAATAAAGATAAAGCAATAATGTTTACGCCATCGCGTTTGTCTTATCAAGGCGCTTTGAATCATATTCATGGTGACCGGGTTAGGGCAACTCAAAAAATTGACCTCAGGTCAAGGTCAAGTGGTGACCCAAGTTGGTCATGTTGCATATTGGGAGACGTGTCACGACGAGACAAACACATTGGTACCATTGTCTCTTCTCTATCTGCTTTATGTTGATAGTTATTGACAAAACAGTGTTGGCGGTCACAAAATTGACCTGACCTTAGGTCACCGATATTAGAAATCTGAGATACACAAAATGTTGATATCTATTACTTTATCCCGCGCACTGCAGGGGCTTTGCGCCGAACACGAACTGCAGGGGGTTGATTTCCGCCCCCGTGAGATCTCAAAAACTACGCTACGTAGAGGCAAGCGGAAAGAGTCATTTGATAGCTTGATACAAGTTCTATCGAAAGTATTTAAATATTGTTTTAGGTCAGGTCAAAATTGAGATCACCAGAGGTCATCATTCAAAACAAACGGAAAAAAGCAAACGCCAGCCAGTTAAATTTTCAATCGACATGGTGTCCTCAAAATTGATCTCAGGTCAATATTTGAGGCTCCAGAGGTAAAAAAAGGAAAAAATCTTCTTCTTTTTGCAAAATTGTTTTTCGCTATTCACTTTTTACATAATAAAGAAAACGTGAAACTGTTAACGCCATTGTGCTTATCTCGTCAAGGCGCTTCGAATGATATACATGATGGTGACTTTGATAAGTCAACTTAAAAATTTGGCCTCAGGTCAAGGTCAAGTGGTGACCCAAGTAGGGCATGTTGCATATGGGAAAACGTGTCTCGACGAGAAAAACACATTGCTGTCTGTTTTACTTCTCTATCTTCATTATGTCGGGAGTTATTGACAAATAAGTGATGGTGAACTCGCATGACCTCAAATGACCCCAAGGGGTCACTGAACAAAGCTTACACCTGGATCATCAAGAATATCCCATAATAACATGATCCCAGAAGTAATTGGACTAATATCATGCATACCCTTGAAATAGGAAGCATTTGTATATTTCCCCATTGACGAATTGTATGTACTGATGCCCTCATGACATCCTGTAAGTTTCAAACTGATCGCTGAGAAACTCTGGCTTTGGCACAACTGCAAACATTTTTGGAAGTGGGGTCACTTGACCTGGTCTGGTGACCTGACCTGAGATGACCCGAGGTGATTTTTTTCGCAAAGTGTGCGCAATTGATGTCCTAACAGGTGTGTCAAAATCCGGCGGCGATGCGCGCACCCATTTTTTCGCTATCCGCGAAAAAACCTGAGGGGGGCGGAAATCAGCCCCCCTGCAGTGCGCGGGTTATGAAGTCCTGCAAGATTGAAACCGATCGGCGTAAAACTGTGGCTGTGGAACTACTGCAAACATTTTGGAGTTCAGGTCATAACGTGACCTGATCTGGTGACCTGACCTGAGATGACCCGAGGCCAAGAATTTTACAAATGTGGGAAGTTCTTTTCTGGACAGGTGTGCAAAAAACGGCGGCGCTGCGCGCCGCCGTTTTTGCGCTATCCTCGAAAAACCGGAGGGGTGGGCGGATTTCGCCCCCCCCCCCTCCAGGGCGCGTGTTAATAGCCACGCTAATTGGTGGATGCCCCGCGAAGTAAATACATACATACATGCATCTATATTACTTTTTGATAAGCGTCTATCTGTCTGTCTCTCCGGAACGAATTCAACACAGTAAAGCGGCAGTTCTACATTGCAGTACCACATTTTTTTTTTTTTTTTTAGTAAATGTTTGAAATTGTATTAATACTCGCATTGCAATTGTCATAGAAATCGACATTTGATAAAAAACATGAGTAGAACATTCACGAGTACAATTGTCAATCACTGGTATCTAGTCTATTTAGAAATAATCGATAATAGGACACTTCCGCTAGGTGCCAGTCCACTCTGTATCGTCCGAGTCGGCGTCTGAGTCCGAGTCGGACACCTCAATCGCCACACGGCGCGCCAAGATAGAGGCCACGGTAGCGACGTGCGCCGCCTTGGCTTTTGGAAAGCTGCTGTCCCTTTCCACCTGTTCCAGGTCCACCTTGCGCAGGGAGATGCCGTCTCGGATGGCCTTCAGTAGGTCACTGCGAGCATGAACAGTCTTCAAACTGCCTGAAGATAAAGCTCGCGGTGGCGAAGAATGTGGCATCAACGGTGGCGGTGGCGGCGGAATGCCCGGCAGTTGCGGTGGTGGAAGTGGCGGTGGCGGCGGCACACTCGGAAGCTGCGGTGGTGGAAGTGGCGGTGGCGGCGGCACACTCGGCAGCTGCGGTGGTGGAAATGGCGGCGCCAGCAGCTCGAGAGCAGCAGTCGGCAGCGGTGAAGGTGGAGGCGGCGGCAGCAGTCCGTTGGGGGCAGACTGTGGCGAAGGCGGTGCAGTCTCCGGTGGCGACGGCAGCAGTTCGGGAGCAGCAATCGGTAGTGGTGGAAGCGGCGGCAGGAGATCGTGGGCAACAGAATGCTGTAAATGCGGCACGGCCTCCGTCTCCGTAGCTGGCTCCTGTGCAGGAGACTGCGGCGAAGGCGGCGATGGCAGCAGTCCTTGGGCTGCGGGCGGAGGTGGCCGTTTGTGTGCAGCAGGCGGAGTCGGTATCGATGCGGATTCGCTGAGCAGGTGCGAAGTAGATTTGGGCTTCATTGACGACGAATTCGTGGCCACCCTGATTTGTGGAAGTAGTCGAGGCGGTGGCGGCGTCAGCTGCAGCTGCGGCGGTGGCGAAGATAGGTCATCGGCGGGCTCACTGGACGATCGCAATGGAGGTTCTGGCGTCAGTGGCGAGTGAGCCCCGGCTGGGGAAGAAGATGTCACCAGTCCCTGGTCCCCCTGACTTGTGGAAAAGTTGGTCGTTTCTGCCGCTGGAGTTGTCATCGTGTAGAGCACACTCGCCGCATTGCCTCGGATGACGGCCAGTGCCAACCTCTGTCTTAGCCAGGACGGCTCGCGCGGGTCGCCAGTCACGCTAATCAGTCGGGTGCTTAGTTGCCTCACGAAACGGCTAGTTTCCGGGCCACAGGCGCCACTAGTTTCAAAAGCGACCGGCTGGACTTTAAACCTATCAGCGAGCCCGGAGTACTTCCGTAATTTCTTTTCCTCGGCATCCCTGGCTGCGGCGCCGGCGGCGGCGGCGGTGGCCGGCAGATGAGACGCTGCGTAAGTGTTTACGCAGGTGGCGTCCCACACTAACGACTTCCCTTCAGTAAATGGGAAAATCGTCATGCCGTCCGGCCGCTTACCGTCACCACGATCGATGCCGGTGGGCTCCAGGAGTGATGGCACGCCGGCGGTCTGCAGGGCACGCCTGATCACGTCGTTGAGCGCAGTGTGGCGGGGATGACGTCCCGCGCTCAGACGACATGTCAGGGCGTGGTGGCCCAAGCTATCCGCCGGTGATCCACAACGGCACTGATGCGGCTGGCAGACCTCGGCGCCGACGCGCAGCGCAATGGCGACTCGGAGGGTGGGCGGGTCCAGCAGGGTGCCCAGGCTGGCCGAGGGCAGCGCATGCAACCAGGCTCCGCTCTCCGGCGTCGCAGCTGCTAGGAGACGGGCCTGTTCCAGCTGGTTGCTGTCGGACAACAGACGACTGCGCACTTTGTCGGCAAGCACTGAGTCCCAGGCGCGCTGACTGCGTGCTGCGTCGCCAGCTGGAGGCTCCGCCGACTCGGCCGTGTTCCCCCAGTCTGTCGCGACCACCGCTCGTTCCGCTGACAGGCTGGCGTGTAGCGTTCCGGGCAGCATCGTCATCACCAGCTGCATACACTGGTGAAAAGACGCTGCGTAGCTGGGAAGTGCGAGGTCTTGAGTGCGTCTGAGGCCAAGTCCGCCATACCTAGTCGGTAAAACTGCCTGTGTCCAGCTGCCATGGCCGAAGTTGACATTGGTAATGCTGCAGATCGCGGCGCGGAGCGTCTCGTCCAGAGGCTGCAGGAGGTCCAGCCGCCTATACACAGGGGCCGACCGGAGAATGTACTGGAGCTTCGGGATCCATAGACAATTCCGCAGCAGATAGAAGGCCGAATGTGCATCTACGTGCTGGAGCCGGTCCACCATCCGCTCCAGGTCCCTCTGCTTCTCCGCCATTACACGCTCGGCAGCTGTGTCCGTCATCGGTGCTCCCAGCATCCTGGCCTCAAACTGCCCCACTACGGCGGCTCCTGGAATGAGTTTATGAAGGTGCTCCACGGTTGTCCGCTTCTGGTGTTCAGTACAGGATTCAGGCAGGATAATTTCACATTTTGCGGGATTGACGACGAGTCCTCTCGCTGACATGGCTGGTATAAGCTGTTCGAGGTCACGGAAGACGGTGTCGGTCTTTCCTCCGATGGACCCATCATCCAAATACCACATGTTGAAGGCCGACTTCACCTCTCTAGCTGCAGCGTCAATGGTCAGAGAAAAGACCGCTGGACCACAGGGATCCCCTTGCTGGAGGCCGGTAGCAGACTGGATCCTGACCTTGCCATAATAAAGCGGCGTCGGTTCAGAGTAGGCTTGCCATAGTAGACGGAACAGCCCAGGCGCTCGCTCCCGTACGGCTCGGAGAAAGCTGTCGCGTCGCACTGTATTGAAAGCGTTTTTCATGTCGATTTTCACTAAGGCCTCTTCACCGCTCATTCTCTCCATGAATCGCCTGGATGCATGGACGGCTGCCTCACACCCGCCTGCAGTACCGTAGCCAAGCTGTACTGGCCGCAGCTGTTGGCCGAGTTCTGCGGTGAGGGACTTGAGCGCGACCTTGGTGGCTAACCTCCTGAATACAGAACCGACCGCTATCGGCCTGAGGCCCCCGTCGCTCTTTCTAAGCGCAGTTAGCGTAGCTCCAAAGAAGGCGGGCCGCGCGACAGCCGGCAGCTCTCCAAGAATAGCCTGGTTGACGAGTGCCGTGAGCGCAGCAACTAAGCGCACCCCGGCCTCACCTGCCGATCTGCTAATGAGGTCCTTAAGGTGTGCGGGCCGCAGGCCATCCAGCCCGGCGCTGGAGCCGGCATTGAAGCTGCCAATGGCCGCTGTGATGTCCGGCTCGGACGCCTGTGCTGGCAGCTCCACCTCCTGGTCCGGACCGGGCGGTAAATCCAGGTCAGCGGGAGCATCTGGGTGCTTTATTTTGAGACAGGCGATGTTCTCGTCAGACGGGAGAGCTATGGTGTCGTCTGAGGTCAGGAGACGGAGGGCGCCCTTCACGTCGCCGTCCGAAAGCTTGGCGCCCACACGCTTCCTCAGCGCCTCACCCTCCGACTGCTGCCGTCGCCGTCGCCCTCCCGGCGCTCGCCGGCTACAGTTCTGTGCCTGCGTGTGCATCTCAATGGCGTCTTCTTCCATGTACCGCACAATCTGCCTCTTAATCTTGGTGGTGAGTGACACATCATCCCTTGCACGGCTCTCACGTGCCGGCATAGACAGGGCGATCTGGGGGAATTGGAACAGTCGAAACCACGCAGCTTCTGATTTCATCTCCACGGCAGAGTCTATCAACTTTGTTAAGGCTTCGGCTGCTTGGATCCTAACACCCTTTGGGATCCTGGGAATAATTCGGTTGCTTCGTTTCAGCTCGGCAAGAACACTGGCCATGCATCTGTCGACGCCTGCAATGACCGGAGCTGTGCTGATCGGCTGACTTGAGATTGGTGCGAGGTTCGGGAAACTGTCATTGTGTAAGCACCCGGAGCACCACCAGTGAACGAGAGCCTCCGCTTGCATCTTCGTCAGGTGAACACAGGACAGGGGCACGCCACAGGGGCACAACGGGTGCCCCTGTGGAACACGTTTTGGACTAATACACTCATACAAATTGTCAGTTGCCATTTTTACCGGTTAAAACCGGTACAACCAGAGCAATCTACACTACGGGTGTATGTCGGGCACCATAGGTTTTTGACGGGTACTTCGGGTGTATGACGGGTACAAAAACGTATTATAGGTACGACAGCTGTCACGGGTAGTACGGGTTATCAATCCCTAATTGCCTATCACTGGCTTGCACCACCACTTGACACCAGTAATCGCCCAGCGGAGCGGACGGGTTAGCACTAGTACACACTACTGGAACAGTACGCAAAGTCCGCATGCAATATCACGCAAACTTGCAAAAGACGCAGCACGTAAGTACGCAATTCTGCAAATACCCGAATTAACGAAAGTACGCAAGTACGCAAGTACGCAAAAAAGTTAAGAGTTTTGAAATTTGTCCCGGTGTTTGCAAGATTGCGTAGTCTGAGACAGTTGGTGGCGCATCGCCGGCAATCTGTTTTGTCAATAACTCTTGATATAATATAGATAGAGACGTGCGAATGGCACCAATGTGGTCGTCTCGTTCAGATACATCGCCCCAAATGCAACATGACATACCTGGGTCACCAAATGACCTTGACCTGAGGTCAAATTTTGAAGTTGACCTAACCAAGACACCATTAATATTTTTCGAAGCGCATTGACGAGACAAACTCGATGGTGTCAAAAATATTGCTCTATGTTCAAGCTATCAAAAGTTATTCACGATTTTTGTTAAAGAAAATGTCATCGTGACCTCTGCACTGACTACTTTTAAGCCTAAGCACTCAAGCACTGATGCGTATTCATCAAAAGGCTCAGTCGCATTAACATTTCAACACTATACTACGCAAATCCCGGACGTCCGCCACGCAAAACACGCAAACTTGCAAAAAACGGTACGCAAAAGACGCAAACTTGCAAAAACCGTGCGTACTTTCCGGAACGATCACGCATAGTGTAGCTTGGGCTTAACAAAACCAGGCTAATATAGCCACCAAACCAACACAGTCGAGTGGATGGTGCACCATGCTTGGTATGCATTAGCCAACACAGCATGAAGCAAGACATGCGGAAACGCTGTTCAGCCAGAATGCCTTGGTCGGTGGCAGCATGTTACCAATCTGCGTTGTCTAGAGCGAACACTGCAAAATCTTCACAGCACAATACAATTATGCCCACAATACATTTGACACCAGTTTACTTCAACTATCACAGACATCAATGGATGTGAGTTTCTGGACTTACGAAGCAGATCAAACGGCCTGGCTGCCAGATTTTGCAAAGCTCAAATTTTCGGAAAACGATAGAGGATTATTACCGTAAAGACGCTATTAACGCATGTCTGGTGGTTGTCCAGTAGGTTAAAGTAATCAGACATATATTATTTCACGAAATGAATGCAATGATCGGAACCAGGGTTGGCAACAACTGAAAAATAATTAATGCCATGACTGGCCTAACCAGATAAAAACGGCTGAAAAGCCGGAGAAAGGATGGAAAAACGTTAAAACTTTAGAATAATTACGGAAAAGCAGTTGAAGTAGCGCTACCATGTAAACAGCATTTAAAGAGTATTTTAAGTTATGTTTTAAGATTACTTTTGGACTAATACAACTCATACAAATTGTCAGTTGCCATTTTTACCGGTTAAAACCGGTACAACCAGAGCAAAACATTCTTGCCGGCTAAATGCCACCTCTGACCGGAACTCCGCTCAGTCTGATCAATTAATTTTATAACACGCCGATTCGGCGTTGGTGCACATCAATGGTGCACATCATAATATGTGACGTCACGAACTGACGTCACCAAACGCCTGAGGCGCAGTGTCACGTGAGACGCTGACGTCACGCTGACGCCACAATATCGCCGGGAGTTGACAACGCCAGATCGAGGGGCAACAGACAACGCGATCGGAACATAAAAGCGTTCTTGGCCTGCATCTGCTCGTTTACACGCTATTGAAACCAGTGTACGTCACGGACCCACCAACCCCCAGCCCGGCCCGGCCCGGTCCAATGAACACCAAGCCCAGGCCCGGAAAAAGCCTGGTCAAATTCATTACCGAGCGGGCGCGAAGCGCCCGTGAGGTTTCTCGTCAACTTACTAGACAAATTTATATTTGACCCGGCCCGAACCGGCCCGGCCCGACCCGGCCATACAGACACTTTTCGGAAGCTAATAACTTTGCAACCACTGCTCCGATTGAGATCGGGTTTTCACCATTGGATAGGGCCATCAAATCAATTTTGATTTTGTTATGGTGCGTTCTGATAAGGGTGGTACCACAGCGCGTGGCATCCGCAGACGTCGAAATGAACACAAATCATTATTGAAAAAAGTGGCTTGATTTATCTAACCAAACGCCTTTGGAGACGTTTTCACACCTCTCCGTACCTATGCCTGCCAGACCGAGATGCAGTTCGCTGTACGAGCGCATCGAGCTGTACATGGCTGGGGACACCATCAGCGGCTGGACGTGTCCAAAATGCAAGAGCAGCACTGAGGCCACCAAGCGGCTCGACATCTGGCGCCTGCCGCCCGTGCTCATCATTCATATACAGAGGTTTTGCAACGATGACCTCTGGCGGAAAAACCAGTCAAACTTGCAATTCCCGCTGGAAAACCTGGACATGTCGCCGCACGTCCTCAACCAGGAGGCGCTATACCGACACCACAAATACCACCTCTACGGCGTAGTGAACCACTCCGGATCGATGGAGAGCGGACACTACACGACCTTCTGTAGATGCGTCAACTCGGGCCGCTGGCACAAGTTCGACGACCAAGAGGTGCACCAGCTGAACAGCAGTGCCGTGCAGAGCCCAGCCGGCTACATCCTCTTCTACTCGGCCATCGACGGCCGGGTTTAGGCTTTAGCGAGCGGCGTGTCTGCCTCTGATACATGTTTTCAGGGACCCATCATGGTTTGTCGTGTGTGTGTATGTCATATGTGTATGTGCATGTGTGCTTTCTATTCTACCACATTTTCTTATAATAAATTATGACTACTAAAAAAAAAATATCTAAGCATTCGCTTTTGTATACGCTGAAGCATGCAGCGCTCAGAACGTACTCCCTTTTGGCGGATTCGAGAAAGGAGATCATGTACAATTTAATAAACCTGAATTTGTATGTTGGCATGCATGGAGGCCTAGCAATTGCTATGGGGACTAAAAGGACTATGTGTTACTACCACATGTGCTCCCGTGCTGTTTCATATTTCAAACCTGTTTTAGCTTTACCAGTGCGCGCCCGCTCGGTCATCGCCCAAAAAGGCGCTTTACTGGTAATATTGAGGCCCAGGCCAGGTCCGGCCCGTTCAGATTAAGCATATCATTACTTTCACAAAATGTGCAATCATTATCCTAGCATATTCACTTGTTACCGAGCGGGCGCGAAGCGCTCGTGAGGTTTCTCGTCAACGTACTAGACAAATTTACATTTGACCCGGCCCGACACGGCCGTACAGACGCTTTTCGGAAGCTAATAACTTTCCAACCCCTGCTCCGATTGAAATCGGGTTTCCACCATTGGATAGGACCATAAAATCAATTTTGATTTTTGTATGGTGCGTTCTGATAAGGGTGGTACCACAGCGCGTGGCACACGCAAACGTCGAAATGAACAAAAATCATTCTTGATCAAAAATGGTATTATTAATCTGAGCGTTAATTTGTTATACGCTGAAGCATGCAGCATTCAGGACGTACTCCCTTTTGGCGGATTCGAGAAAGGAGATCATGAACAATTGAATACAACTTAATTTGTACGTTGGCATGCATGGAGGCGTGGCAATTTGTATGGAGGACTAAAAGGACTAAACGGATTATGTGTTACTACCACGTGTGCTCCCGTACCGTTTCATATTTCAAACATGTTTTAGCTTTACCAGAGCGCGCCCGCTCGGTCATCGCCCAAAAAGGCGTTTTACTGGTATACTATAAATGTAAAACAATGAACCAACTATGCTAACAAAACAAACAAAAAACCACAGCCACAGCAACAGTGTTTTGCTGTGGAACTTAAATGCTGGTTAAAATATTTGTATGCTCTGACCTGAGCTTGCGCGCATTACTTCAACATTCTCAGCCCAGGCCCGTCCAGAGCCCGGGTGATTTCCTTAAAGTTGAGGCCCGGCCCATGGCCCATAGGGCCAGCCCGGCCCGTGGATAACTCTGATTGAAACGCAAGTGATGTCTCGCAGCTATGTGTAATGGCCTAGCTGATAGTGTGGGCGTTTGAGGGGAAAATCAAGATAGATCACGACCGCAATGTATTGGGAGTAATCAACCAATGAAAACGAACGAAACGAGTGAACAATTCTGGGTGACTACTCGAGGTCAAACGACGATGAATGAACAACCCGGGCAACATGGCGCCGGGAGGCAAGAGCAACGATCAGGCGATCGGGAGCTACATAATACCGTATCAGAAGAGAGATCAGGGGTCAGGCAATTAACAACTACTTGATCATATGAAATAAGGCTATAACGTATGACAACAGAGTACAAACCAAGTAATAATTAAACTTAAAGGGAAATAATGACCTTTTGATTTTGTTAGCAACAATTTCTTAGGCTACCGTTATGGTTTTAAAATTATTTTATTTAAATTTAAGAATTAAATAAAATTATTCCCAAATTAAAAGTTGTAAGTTTGGACAAAATACAAAACAAGTACCTTGTGTACTTCATGAAGGTCATTGCCAAATTCGTCCTTCCCTACCATTGTTTACATCGAGTGCGGCATTTTTGGAGGCTCTGTGACGTTTCCGATCAAACTGAGCGCTGCTCGGACACACGCTAGTAGCGCTTTCGTTCTCCATGGCAACCAGGCGTCAGCCAATCAAAAGCCAGAAAGGGAAAATGTTCTGGCTTTTCAATGGCTCACGCCTGGTTGCCATGGAGAACGAAAGCGCTACTAGCGCTACTAGCGTGCGTTCGAGCAGCGCTCTGATCCGTGAAGCAATCCGTGAAGCATCCATGATGCATGACTGACTATCAGTATAAGTCATGAATAACAACAACAAGCAAACTATACCAACTCGAATAAAATAAGGGCGGAATGAATTGAACCCCAGGCAAGCTAGTATTCGCAAAGCACTCGGCACTGCGCCACAATAGCAAAAGGTGAGGGAAATGCATATTGGATACAATATTATTACGTCACAAGTTTCTGAAGTGTCAACTACTATGAAATACAGTGATAAAATACCTTTAATAATGATTAACAAGAACATTCAAACTTAAAAACAATAATTTTAATAAGTCTTTAATTAGCTTTCAACTCAAAATCAGATATATTTTGCAATGCTACACAAGAATGGCACCAGTGACGTCATTAACAAAGCCTGCTACGGGACTTGGGTATACTATTACCCAAGTTCAAGAGGAGGAACAACTCGCCACAATGGTTAAGTGCGCCGAGAAGCATGACAATGACTTTGTAAACAAATCGCCGACGCTAAATAGGTCGCCGTCGATGTGCATCGATGAGCTTCCGATTTAATTGCCAGTTTTGTGTTATTGTTTGTTAGTTTTTTTGGGAAAAATTATTATTTTCCATGATAATATAAAGCATAGTGTTATATACAGCCACAGACAAATTATACAATACTCCTAATGTTGAAAACAAATGAATCGATTTTCAAAAATTGAGGGTCGCAACCACTAACTATGCCGCCGTTGATGTGCATCGATGAGCTTCCGATTTTATTGCCACTTTTTCCAATCGCTGTTAGTTTTAGAAGATCGCCGGGCATATAATCACAACAAGCAGAACGCACAATATATTTTCCACTCCATTGCGTAAAAAAACAATACGGAAAAGCTCGCAGTTTGATGAGGACCAAAAGTACTTGCAAGTACCGGTCGTTAAAAGTGTGGAACGCTTATCAACTTTACCTTGCAATATCTTTCGGTAGGAAAGTTTTCATGCAAAATGTGATGAATTTACAATATATTTTGGTCTCGTCTGGCGATTTCAAGTGCTAACTCCATTTTTGTGGAAAAAGGTCATTATTTCCCTGTAATACCGAGCAACGTGCGATCGCGATCAGAACGGAAGCCACAGAGAGAGAGAGCGAGAGAGCGAGAGAGCGAGAGAGCGAGAGAGCGAGAGAGCGAGAGAGCGAGAGAGCGAGAGAGCGAGAGAGCGAGAGAGCGAGAGAGCGAGAGAGCGAGAGAGCGAGAGAGCGAGAGAGCGAGAGAGCGAGAGAGCGAGAGAGCGAGAGAGCGAGAGAGCGAGAGAGCGAGAGAGCGAGAGAGCGAGAGAGCGAGAGAGCGAGAGAGCGAGAGAGCGAGA
>JAXIVJ010008137.1:0-42500 GCA_036785665.1 Chirona hameri
GGTAAGTGACGAACACCATTCAGCTGGTCTGTGTGGTGGAGGGGGTAAGTGACGAACCACCATTCAGCTGGTCTGTGTGGTGGAGGGGGTAAGTGACGAACCACCATTCAGCTGGTCTGTGTGGTGGAGGGGGTAAGTGACGAACACCATTCAGCTGGTCTGTGTGGTGGAGGGGGTAAGTGACGAACCACCATTCAGCTGGTCTGTGTGGTGGAGGGGGTAAGTGACGAACCACCATTCAGCTGGTCTGTGTGGTGAGGGGGTAAGTGACGAACCACCATTCAGCTGGTCTGTGTGGTGGAGGGGGTAAGTGACGAACCACCATTCGAGCTGGTCTGTGTGGAAGAAGGCGTAAGTAAGCTCTTCGGTGAAGCAGAAGAGTCAGGAAAGAATCATTGTACAACTGGTTAGTGTGGGATACGGAGTATGACGTATATGATGAGCAAGCATGGAGCATGTCTGCGTGATAAACCGGTAAGCGATGAAACATGATACCCACGATGCAGCTGGTAAGTTTCCTTGGCTGAGTAAATACAGGAAAACCCAATGCACACATAGTATTTGTCGTAGGTATTACGCTTTTTCTCAGGAGCATCCCACCTTGGGGCCTGGGGCCGACCCCAGGACCCGCTCCATCCCCCCAGATTAGCAGGATTTTAACATTAGCCCAATGGGTGGGGGGGGGGGGTAAACAACTAGCTGCCCCCCCCCCCTCCCCCACCACTCAAAAATGTGTGGCGACGGTCCTTAATCTATTTTGTGTTGCTTGTTCGTTTCATGCCAATCAGAAATGCGTCCAATCAATACTGGTTTGCTCCAGTAGGTATTTATGTATTGCACAGAAGGCAAAGTAAAACACAGAGCAGCATTATCTAAAGTATTTAAACTGCTTTAACCCTCGCCGTGCCGGGGGAGGGGGGCTTTTAGACGCCCCTAAGGTTTTTCGAGGATAGCAGAAAGATGGCGGCGCGCAGCACCGCCCAATTTGGCACAGCTGATGGGGCATCAATTACCCACATTGTCTGACATTCTTGACATCGGGTCATCTCAGGTCAAGTCACCAGGCCAGGTCACGTGACCCCACGTCCAAAACGTTTGTGATCATACCACAGCCACAGTTTTTCGCCGATTGGTTTCAAACTTACAGGATGTCATAAGGTCATAGGTACCTACAATTCGTGTATCTCGGATTTTGTATATCGGTTATCTAAGATCGGGTCAATTTCGTGACCTCCCATTATAAGGCAATGGGGAAATATTAAAATGCTTCCTATTCCGAGGATACGCATGATAGCAGTCCAATTCCTCCTGGATCATGTTATTATAGACCATTCTGGATGAGCCAGATACAATTTGTGTTCAGTGACCCTACAGGGTCAGCTGAGGTCATCCGAGGTCACCAACACTTTTTTTTGTGAATAACTCTCGACAGAATGAAGATAGAGAAGTGCAACCGGCACCAATGTGTTTGTCTCATCGAGGTACGTCTTCCAATATGCAACATGACCTACTTGGGTTACCTCTTGACCTTGACCTGGTCATTTGTTTAATTGAGCTAACCTGGTCAGCATGAATAGCATCTTGAAGAGACAAACACGATGGCGCAAAATTATTCCCTCATCTTTATTAGTAAAATGTTATTTGCGAAAAGCAGCTTTGCCAAAAATAGCCTTTTTAACTTTTGATGACTTCTGGAGGCTATTGATCTGAGCTTAACTTTGAGGACACCAAATGCGATTGCACCTTTCAAGAGTTTCCGATTGCTTTTGTTCCCGTTTGTTCCTAGCTATCATAGTTCCCGATATATTTGGGGTTTTTTGGATCGAAGTCCTAAAACTGGAAAATTTGGTGACCTTTGGTGACCTCTGGTGAGCTCAATATTGACCTGAGCCAAAAAATGATCGAAGTAGTTTCGAAATTATTTTTGACGAGCTATCGAATGACGGTATTTTTTGTTTTTGTCTACGTCCCATAAGAGCCGAGTTCGAGGGGGCGTCAAAACGCCCCCCCCCCCCCCCCCCCACCCCACCCGACGGCCAAGGTGGCGCGTGATGCCGTGCCGAACAATTAATTTGTTATGTCACACATTCTTATCCACACATATATATATATTCAGATATATTTTATTTCACATAACCAAAAGCTGAAGCACGTATTCTCTCCATTTTAAATTTCCAAAGCTCATTCTAGCTGGCATTACATTGGCGAGCTAATACAAATGACACAACATTTTAAGTTACGACTTTAGTTATATCCCTGTGGAGAATCGAGTGCGATGACTGGAATGAGACCCAACTCACGCTATCAGCCCACCACTGAATGGGATGGGTGTTGACCGATGATGACAGCCATTTATAGTCAAATGAAGCTGCTGGGCGGGAAGGAAGGCTCACGAGCCCAGGCATTCTTTCACATCTCTGATGCACACTGAATATTGCCAGTGCACTGAACTACTGAACTACTGAACTACTGAACTACTGAACTACTGAACTACTGAACTACTGACACTACTGACACTGTATGGTTGGTGTGGAGGAGAGCGCCCATACATTGAGACATGCACAGTCCCAAATGAACTGGACTATTTAATTATATCTTTCAACAAATCTTATTGGTGTTTGGATTCAACTGAAAGGGTATTTTCCCAAATGAAATACATATAATGCAGCTTTAACTTTAGAGTTAATGTTCACAAGTAAATTGATTGAAGTGTTCGACTACACCTACTAAACAGCCTTCTTTGATTGCATGATAATCACTTCTGTAAACATAGGTGAATATATTTTAACATCTTTTTTACAAAAAATCATCTATTTTACATTGTGCAATTTATTGACATCAACGTGCAATGCAGTGGATTGGGATCCAGACTGGACGGCCGTGGATTAATCTTTACAGTCTGGGCTGATTAATTTACTATTTTAGAGATTGTTTAGTGGTTAGCAAATACCCTCTTCCCAGGTAGCCATCGAGTAGCCGAGTTAAGGTTAACTAGAAACCTTGACTTGGCGTCGTTCGAAAATCAACGGAAAATGGAGATATTATAGCAGAAGCCTTATGAATATTCGCTTTGTTTTACCAAATGGCGCAACGATAACTTGACAAATAAATCCTCTATATCGTCACGGACACATTATCACTATTTGTTTTTTTCCTCAATATTATCAGTATCTTTTCCATTTTACTGTGAACCTTCAAATATTGTTTGTGAATGCCGAAAATGCGATAGAAAACGAAAACGAGTATGAACATTTGAGTCGTTTTTTTTTGTATTCCGTTCCTTTCCCATAAAGTTGCACTAAGACCGGCGACCATAGCATGTCTATATTCTTATGGTGATCGTAAAGTCAGACCAGAGATACATTATATATCTAATGTCATCATCCTACGGACAGTGGCGTACCCAGGATTCACTCCAGGAGGGGGCAATTTTTTTATCAGGAGGGCATAAAGTAAGTACCCCCACCAAAAAACTCACTGGATTTGGTACACTATATTTTTAGAGGGGCATATTTTCAACCTTCTTTCCTTTAAAAAAAATCAATTTTTTCGACCAAAGGGGCACGTACAGACCTTCAGGAGGGGGCAATTGCCCCGTTTACCCCCCCCCCCCCCCCCTGGGTACGCCTATGCTTACGGAACAAATACATCAGATGTATGCCTGAACTATGACACTGGAAACTGGAAAGCTATTTCATGGTCGAAAACCAAAATGATCTTCAATATCGTATATTAACCCGCGAGTTACTCGGGGATATTCCATAACGAGACTTACTGGGGGGGAGGGGGGGGGGCTATTTCCCCCCCCCCCCCCCCCCCCCTCGGATCTCCGGAACTCCTGGACCGATTGTAAAAATGCAAACGGCATTCGATAGCCCTGGGAAATTTATCGAGGGAAACCTAATATTGTTGACCTCGAGGTCACCGATGACGTCACAGATCAGGTCAAGTACAAAATGTTTGACCGTGTCAAAAAGTCTCGATGGATTGAATTGTCGCGCAAAATTGCGATATTAAACGCATAAACAGTCGATAAATCGGTATGATTCGCGTGTCTGACACTTCTAAGTACCATCCTAAGCTATTTATGACCTTGGGTCAGGTCAAGGTCATCCTAGGTCATGAGGTCAAACTGCAGATTATGGTCATTAGGCGTTGTAGCACATGTTTATGGGTTTGTTTTCGTCTAGAACGCAGAAAATGACATTAGAACATTGTTTGTTCCATATAAATAGAAGTAAAAAGCAAAAACGGAAATGCATTTTTTTATGCATTGTAATGCGGTGAGAGGTGGTCGATTTTGGTCATTTATAGGTCATAAGTCAGTCATTTTTGAAGATATCAACTTCAAAGTTGGTACTCATATTCACCGAATACGTCTCGATCACATCTATTCCGGTTTTGGGATAATTCTGATTTTTGTTTGAAAATTTTGTAAAAACAAGAAAAAATGTATTTGGATTTCTAAAAGAATTCATAAAAAAAAACTGACAAATCCGAGATATCAGTTTGTAGCCCGATCTATTGTCAGTAATTTGATTTAAGACAATTCAATTTACCTCAAACATTGTACCGTCGACGGCTTTTTCCGCAAACCATTATTTTTCAACAAAAACCGAAGATCATGACGTCACTCTGATGTAATTCCCGGTTGATCTATCATAACCTCAGCTTTTTCCTTTAGCCAACATGTGTAGAATTGATGTGAGAGAAGGTGCTGAAAGATTAGTGACGATATGAGTGTTGGTTTAGGATTTATTGCAAAATAAGGAGAGTGGGGAGCAAAAAATAGCCCCCCCCAGTAAGTCGCGGGTTAACAATACAATATAAAATATGTGAAACCATGAAAGATGTCGTAAACTGGTAATAGCTTTAGACGAGTAGTTTATAGTTATTGGAAACGTGGTCACAGCAGCATCCCTATCCTAATCCTAAATAAGCAATCTGGAAGTTGAACATCAAAGAAGAGCAATCAACCGCTTATATCGCTTAATCTTGGCAAGCACAAATGGGATAGTTCTTGAGATATTAGGATCGAGGTTCAATCACTAATGTTGGACATAGTTTTCGCGTATTATAGTCCGACCAGATCATATCGTGATGTGAGTTGACCAACATACGATGCTATTCAAGTATTTCGCTAACCTTTCTGGCGTTTTCACGAAACACGAAAACAGCGAGCGTTTTCACGAAGTATGGAACGAGACTGCCAAGAAGTTTTTTCAGTCAGCTCTTGCTGAGCAGCAATGGAAGCTCATCAAACATTCATGGACCAAGTTTGTACGAGCTTCAGGGACAACACTGGCAGAACGCCTCGGCGCATCAGCCATGCAGTATGCATTCTGGAATTCGTTACGTTACATTATCTATGGACGTGACCCTGTCCGGCTTTTCAAGGCTTCCGAGGCTGAAAGAGCGAGACAGCTCCCAACAGCAGGTCTCTTTGGAGCTATACTGTGTTTCCGGTCTATTGATATTCGGGGGGGGGGCTATTTCCCCCCCCCCCCCCGTTATTTTGTAATAAATCCTAAACGAACACCGGTATCGTCACCAAACTTGCAGTACCTTCTCCCACATCAATTCTACACATGTTGGTAAAAGGAAAAATATGAGGTTATGATAGGTCAACCGGAAATGACGTCAGAGTAACGTCATGTTCTTCGGTTTATGTTTCAAAATAATGGTTTTCGGAAAACGCTGTCAAAGGTACAATGTTTTAGATAAACTCAATTGTCTTCAATCAAATTACTGGCAATAGACCAGGATATCAAACTGTTATCTCGGATTTTTTTGTTTCTTTTTATTCAAAATTTTTAGAAATCCAAATACATTTTTTTTAAAACAAAATTTCGAAGAAACAATCAGAATTATCCAACAACCGGAATATATGTGATTGAGACGTGTGCGGTGAATATGTGTACTAAATTTGAAGTAAATATCTTTAAAAAATGACTGATTTATGACCTTTAAATGACAAAAATCGACCACCTCTCACAGCATTACTATGCATAAAAACGCATTTTCGTTTTTGCTTTTTACTTCTATTTATATGGAACAAACAATGTTCTAAGGTCATTTTTCGCGTTCTAGACGAGAAACCAACCCATTAACATGTGTTACAACGCCTAATGATCGTAACCTGGAGTTGAACCTCGTGACCCCGGATGACTTTGACCTGACCCAATGTCATAAACAGCTTAGAAAGGTACTTAGAAGTGTCAGACACACGAATCATACCGATTTATCGACAGCTTATGCGTTTAATATCGCAATTTTGCGCGACAATTCCATCCATGGAGACCTTTTGACACGGTCAAAGATTTTGTACTTGACCTGACCTTTGACGTCATCGGTGACCCCGAGATCAACAATATTATGTTTCCTTCGATCAATTTCCAAGGGGTATCGAATGCCCTTTTAATTTTTTAGCTTCAGTCCAGCAGTTCCGGAGATCCGAGGGGGGAGGGGGGGGGGGCAAAACATAACACGGGGGGGGGGCAGCAAATCGCGTTATTAAATATACCCCAGTAACTCGCGGGTTAACACGCGCAGTGGAGAGGGGTATGCCACTAACACGCAGTGGAGGGGGGGGGGGGCACTTTTGTGCTCCCTAAGATCTCCGAAGGTATGAAATATAGGACGATCGAACTTACAGGGTAGGTAGGTGCTATGATGATCTACATTTGCTAAAATTTGCGTGACCTTCAGTCAGTATCTTCAAGGTCAAACGAGGTCACGAAGGTCAAATCTGGCCAAATGTTGTAATTTTGGGAATTTGACCTCTGTGACGTCACAGGTCACCGGCAATGTGTCCACAGTTGTTTTCGAGGATGAACATTGACATTGTCTACCGAATGGCGTTTGAATCATCCTGATTCGACTGTTGGTTCCGAAGATATCGCTTTGGCGACCTCGATTCTGGCCGCCAACTTGGACTGCAAATCCATATACCTAAACAAATTATCGACCGATTTTCCTTTTGTTGACGTCAAACAATCCGCTATTAAGTTGGCATTAATGTTGCGCAAACACCGCCCTGCTCCACTTCGTTTTTGAGCTATTCACGAAAAACATGTGGGGGGGGGGGGTGGGAGGGCACAAAAGTGCCCCCCCCCCCTCCCCTCCACTGCGTGTGTTAGGATCTGATCATATGCGAGTGCAAGTGCATTATTAAATGTAATAATTATTTACCCGTGATTGATGTGCGAGGACTATAGCTCAAAGGAAACAATTGGTAGTGCATTGATCTTCATTGTATGCTGGGAAGCATTGATATGTTATTCAGTGAAAAAAGGCACTTGGTCAGCTTTTCATCCTTTCGTTCTGACCGATGAGAATCGCATATAATGTATTGGTCGGTATTGCTAACGTGAAATGCTATTTTTGCCGTTCATTGCAGTGTCTATCGCCGCCGATCTTTGTGTTCTGGTACCACGGCGACGTCATGATCAACTATGACAAGCAGCGTGGCGGCATCACCGTGGAGACGGAGTCCCAAGAGAAGACCTTCAGTCGACTGACCATCACGGACGCCAGCCGGCACGACTCGGGCAACTACAGCTGCAAGCCGTCCAACGCCGAGCCCGCCTCGGTGCACGTCTACGTCTCACAAGGTAAGACAGCCACTGAGTTTTCTATCCCACCCGACCAGGCTACACCATGTGTTGTTGTCCCAGCAAGCCAGCAGCGCACCACATCTGAACGCCATTAACGTTTGTGGTCGTGTCCTGTGAGACAGCTGAGCCAATTCCTCATCTTACCTCTAGCTTTGGCGTAATGCGGCCTCGACCTCTGCCAACTCCTCTCGTCCGGGGTCCTTATCTGAAAGACGCCAAAAGTTCCCCAAATGTATTCAGACGATGGCCCGGCAGGCCTCCCACACCGTCAGGCGGGGCCCTCGGATGTACCGGAGGTAGGACCCGCGCCACCAGCCCGACACGACGTCTCACAAGGTAAGACCGGTACTCAGTTCTCCATCCCACCCGACCAGGCTACACCATTTGTTGTTGTCCCAGCAAGCGAGCAGCGCATCGCATCTGGACGCCTTGATAGCTCCCAATGCGCTCACAAAGCCATATCTGTTCCATCGTGTGCACAAGCGAACATTAATAAGTGATTTGTTTACGTCTGTCGCTCTGCTCATTGCCATAACTGCTGCTCTGCTCTTCTCATTGCCATAACTGCTGATCTGCTCTTCTCATTGCCATAACTGCTGCTCTGCTCTGCTCATTGCCATAACTGCTGCTCTGCTCTTCTCATTGCCATAACTGCTGCTCTGCTCTGCTCATTGCCATAACTGCTGCTCTGCTCTGCTCATTGCCATAACTGCTGCTCTGCTCATTGCCATAACTGCTGCTCTGCTCTGCTCATTGCCATAACTGCTGCTCTGCTCATTGCCATAACTGCTGCTCTGCTCTTCTCATTGCCATAACTGCTGCTCTGCTCTGCTCATTGCCATAACTGCTGCTCTGCTCTTCTCATTGTCATAACTGCTGCTCTGCTCTGCTCATTGCCATAACTGCTGCTCTGCTCTGCTCATTGCCATAACTGCTGCTCTGCTCTTCTCATTGCCATAACTGCTGTTCTGCTCTGCTCATTGCCATAACTGTTGCTCTGCTCTTCTCATTGCCATAACTGTTGCTCTGCTCTGCTCATTGCCATACCTGCTGTTCTGCTCTGCTCATTGCCATAACTGCTGTTCTGCTCTGCTCAGTGCCATAACTGTTGTCTGCTCTGCTCATTGCCATAACTGCTGCTCTGCTCTGCTCATTGCCATAACTGCTGCTCTGCTCTGCTCATTGCCATAACTGCTACTCTGCTCATTGCCATAACTGCTGTTCTGCTCTGCTCATTGCCATAACTGCTGCTCTGCTCTGCTCATTGCCATAACTGCTGCTCTGCTCTGCTCATTGCCATAACTGTTGCTCTGCTCTTCTCATTGCCATAACTGTTGCTCTGCTCTGCTCATTGCCATAACTGCTGCTCTGCTCTGCTCATTGCCATAACTGCTGCTCTGCTCTGCTCATTGCCATAACTGCTGTTCTGCTCTGCTCATTGCCATAACTGCTGCTCTGCTCTGCTCATTGCCATAACTGCTGCTCTGCTCTGCTCATTGCCATAACTGTTGCTCTGCTCTTCTCATTGCCATAACTGCTGCTCTGCTCTGCTCATTGCCATAACTGCTGCTCTGCTCTGCTCATTGCCATAACTGCTGCTCTGCTCTGCTCATTGCCATAACTGCTGCTCTGCTCATTGCCATAACTGCTGCTCTGCTCTGCTCATTGCCATAACTGCTACTCTGCTCATTGCCATAACTGCTGCTCTGCTCTGCTCATTGCCATAACTGTTGCTCTGCTCTTCTCATTGCCATAACTGCTGTTCTGCTCTGCTCATTGCCATAACTGCTGCTCTGCTCTGCTCATTGCCATAACTGCTACTCTGCTCATTGCCATAACTGCTGCTCTGCTCTGCTCATTGCCATAACTGCTGCTCTGCTCTGCTCATTGCCATAACTGCTGCTCTGCTCTGCTCATTGCCATAACTGTTGCTCTGCTCTTCTCATTGCCATAACTGCTGCTCTGCTCTTCTCATTGCCATAACTGCTGCTCTGCTCTGCTCATTGCCATAACTGCTGCTCTGCTCTGCTCATTGCCATAACTGCTGCTCTGCTCTGCTCATTGCCATAACTGCTGCTCTGCTCTGCTCATTGCCATAACTGCTGCTCTGCTCTGCTCATTGCCATAACTGTTGCTCTGCTCTTCTCATTGCCATAACTGCTGCTCTGCTCTGCTCATTGCCATAACTGCTGCTCTGCTCTTCTCATTGCCATAACTGCTGCTCTGCTCTGCTCATTGCCATAACTGCTGCTCTGCTCTGCTCATTGCCATAACTGCTGCTCTGCTCTGCTCATTGCCATAACTGCTGCTCTGCTCTGCTCATTGCCATAACTGCTGCTCTGCTCTGCTCATTGCCATAACTGCTGCTCTGCTCTTCTCATTGCCATAACTGCTGCTCTGCTCTGCTCATTGCCATAACTGTTGCTCTGCTCTTCTCATTGCCATAACTGCTGCTCTGCTCTGCTCATTGCCATAACTGCTGCTCTGCTCTGCTCATTGCCATAACTGCTGCTCTGCTCTGCGCATTGCCATAACTGCTGCTCTGCTCTGCTCATTGCCATAACTGCTGCTCTGCTCTTCTCATTGCCATAACTGCTGCTCTGCTCTGCTCATTGCCATAACTGTTGCTCTGCTCTTCTCATTGCCATAACTGCTGCTCTGCTCTGCTCATTGCCATAACTGCTGCTCTGCTCTGCTCATTGCCATAACTGCTGCTCTGCTCTTCTCATTGCCATAACTGCTGATCTGCTCTTCTCATTGCCATAACTGCTGCTCTGCTCTGCTCATTGCCATAACTGCTGCTCTGCTCTGCTCATTGCCATAACTGCTGCTCTGCTCTGCTCATTGCCATAACTGCTGTTCTGCTCTGCTCATTGCCATAACTGCTGCTCTGCTCTGCTCATTGCCATAACTGCTGCTCTGCTCTGCTCATTGCCATAACTGTTGCTCTGCTCTTCTCATTGCCATAACTGCTGCTCTGCTCTGCTCATTGCCATAACTGCTGCTCTGCTCTGCTCATTGCCATAACTGCTGCTCTGCTCTGCTCATTGCCATAACTGCTGCTCTGCTCATTGCCATAACTGCTGCTCTGCTCTGCTCATTGCCATAACTGCTACTCTGCTCATTGCCATAACTGCTGCTCTGCTCTGCTCATTGCCATAACTGTTGCTCTGCTCTTCTCATTGCCATAACTGCTGTTCTGCTCTGCTCATTGCCATAACTGCTGCTCTGCTCTGCTCATTGCCATAACTGCTATTCTGCTCTGCTCATTGCCATAACTGCTGCTCTGCTCTGCTCATTGCCATAACTGTTGCTCTGCTCTTCTCATTGCCATAACTGCTGCTCTGCTCTGCTCATTGCCATAACTGCTGCTCTGCTCTGCTCATTGCCATAACTGCTGCTCTGCTCTGCTCATTGCCATAACTGCTGCACATTTGTGTCTGCCAATTACTAATGGAACCCAACATAAGTACCCGTTTCGTGCCCTTGCATGGTCGTCGCCGGCGGGGGCGGGGGGGGGGGGGCGGTGGGGACGCGACCCCCTAGTTAAAAAATCAGGGCCCCCCAAGAAAGCAGACTTGCTTGATTTTTTTGTTTGCTGCATTCGTTCCAATGGATATAAAACTTTATTTATTCTTAGCTCAAATTACATGTCATTTTTAGCCATCGTTAAGTCCCTTCTTTGTACTTAATGATGTACGTACTTAATTACTTTGTAGAAAATATAATTATGATATGGCAGCTTAAAGTTGGTACACAAGATTGGCTTCTGCTATGATTAAATGTCAAGTTCATCCATTCATTCACTATTCATTCCAAGGCCTTAGATAGAATTCAGCCAAGGCAGCGAATAGCGTAACGGCATGCGTACATCCATAAATTTATGCTGTGTTCAAACAACAATCAGTTTTAGACTTTAGTCCCTTTGAGCCGCTGTAATTTATATAAATGAGTGCTATAGCAGCATGCTTGGTATAATTTAAATGGCTGCATAACCTCTACAATCCATGCTAAGTAAGTTTTTGGAAATATATCATAGACAGGGTATTTACTAGCTTGCTGGGCGAAAGCGAAGAAGATTCGCGAAAATAAGTGTTCACGAACACTCGCCACTCGCTAAAACAAGGAGCCATGGCTCCTTGTTTTAGCGAGTTAGGGGGGGGCATATGCCAAGGGGCCATGCCCCCCCCCCCAGTTCCTGAAACTGTGATCCCCCTCCCCCCCCCCCCCCGAGCACGTCCGGACGTACAGCGGTGGATGGCTGACACGGCCCGCTCTACCCCCCCCCCCCCCGCCCCTGCTCAACAACTTCTCGGTAATGATCTGCTACTCACTGGCGGATCCAGGGGGGGGGGGCATTAGGGACAAATTATCCCCTCACAGGATATGGGGGGGGCATTCAATACAAGTATGCCCCCCCCCCCCCCGCACGTTCCTCCATTGGCTGTAAGAAGTGATAACCCGCGCCCCGATTGGGTGCAGAATATGCCCCCCCCCCGTCCAGGATTTTGTCAACAACTTGAAACCTATGATATATATCGACGTGCAACTTTAGGTACCTGATGCTGTATCAATTCTACGTCTTCTTACACAATTTCAATGAAATTTGTGGTGTACTTCGAGAGATAATGACGTTTTAGTGATGTCATATCATGCCATTTTTCGTGTAAAAACGATAAATGTTTGACAAATCGTAAAAATCAAGTGTTGAAACAAATCGGGGAAAAATGTGAACAGCAAGCAAATTACATTTTCTTAAAAATGGCTATCTCAGATTTTCGAAATTTTGAGATTTGTACCCTCAAAATGGAAAAAAAATCCGCAAAATCAACATTTACAACGATATCATTTTTAATGAATATATATTGGAGAACCGAGTATGGACGATATCCAAACCAAATTGCAAAGCAATATCTTTATTTTTAACCGGCTTATGGCTCCCTAAGTATAAGTAGCTCATGACGTCATTTTTTAAGCTGCATTGTTTGCCTTTTAGTGACCAGGTTCAGACAAATAAATGCCACCACTGTATTTCTGAGACAACACTGGTCTAGAAACATGTTTTTTTTCATTTAGATTAATATGTTCCAAATGTTTTCCTTATGTGACCTGACCTTGACCTGAGGGCCATAATATGGGGTCAGGTTGTGAAAATAGCTGCTACTATCGAATTATAAGTGTGAAATAAGCCATAGAAGACGTGTCGCATGGCTTTCGTAGACTTCTGGCCAATAGTGACCTTTTTTTACCTGACCTTGACCTTGACCTTTACTTACAATTTCATTTTCGCTTATGTGGGAAATTAATTATACCTTTGAGAGCACTTTGTGCGAGAATAGTCTCAATCTAAGGCTTTGGATGGAAAGTATGGCCCATAACTCAAATACCTCGATTTTGACACTTGACCTGGCTGTGACCTGACATGTGACCTTATTGGGAAAATGTTGCGTATGCTTTAGCTGCGTCTCATTAAGAGCTTTCGATTACCGCCTTGCGCCTCTCGCTGCGGTTATTGGATCGGAAGTTAACGAGGCCTCGTTATCTGGTCATCGTGTTCGGCTGAATACCCCAGCGCGCGGGGTAATTGGGGAAAAACTACCCCCCCACCCCCTCCACCCCCGGTTAATTACTGTTTTGCGATGATGATCCCTCCCCCCCCCCCGCTCAACGACTCTTCGTGATGACGACCCGACGCTACCCCCCCCCCCCCCCCCCCCGTCAACAACCTTTGCTTTTGACTGCGACTGTGAGTTGTGACTGCGTCCCCCCCCCCCCCCCAGTAAAAAAACCGTGGCGACGCCCCTGCGCCCTTGAGACCGCAGCTGTGCAAATATGTGCCATATAATATTTAATTTTATAATCCACCACTCACTGGATTGTGGTGCCGCGTGACAGAATATGCCAAACTAGTGCAGCATAGTAGAGCAGATCTATCGTATGGCTGAGATAGGATCTGTTCCAACTTGCATTGCATTGGGCTGTGTTGTGATGGCGATTGACAGAAATGGAGCGACTTGCGCTTGTCAATCATGGGCATGTATGTACAGATAATGTGAACGATGTAATATAACTCAGTATTCACACGTTCATATATACACCTGTTTTTTTTTTAAACTAGTGCAGCATGACAGGCAAAATCGTAAAAACTACGTTTCCAGTGAAGAATAACAAGAGGGATTACAGATTTACACACAATTACATTTGATCACAATTGATTACAATTTGTATATTTTGTTACATAGTGAAAAACAAAATAAAAATTATATGTTCCTGGGATTTAATGCATACCTATTTCCTCATTCCTTGTGTCAAAACAAACATCATTAGATGAATCCCGGCACCAAAACTTTGTTTTTGAAAGTA
Source organism: Chirona hameri (assembly GCA_036785665.1). Classification (NCBI taxonomy): domain Eukaryota; kingdom Metazoa; phylum Arthropoda; class Thecostraca; order Balanomorpha; family Balanidae; genus Chirona; species Chirona hameri. The sequence goes on from JAXIVJ010008137.1 coordinate 13,980, forward strand.
TAACATCGCAAAACTGATTTTTCAATATGATGCATTGCCGCATTGGCCAGCGACTGAAAACAAGTTGGTAATCAGCACCGTGCTCCCATTACTGTCTTGCCCGACACTTGTTTAACTCATATAATGGGCAAATAACCCTCGGTCATTTAAAATAACATTCCCCATTTGATACAATGGTTATAACTATTAGGCTACATAAAATGGCAGCATCGCAAATTTTGTCTGACGGATGACAAGCCGTTCCGCACGAAATCAGGTTTATTGCTGGACCATGGCTATTAGCATGATTACTTTACATAGATACAAGCGATCACCTTTTCTGTTAAACCCTCAGTTCCGTCATTTATTTCAGTTCAAGTGCTTTTTCCCTAGCAGTTCGAGGAAAAGTTAAAGTCGTCGTCTTCCTTGGACTACAACCGCATCAGACATCAACAACTGTCAAAACCTGATCCTATGCAGCATTGCTGGTGTCACATTCGCGTTCAGCGCCTCAAGTCACCCCGAAAAGTGGCTTCACATCGGAACCATGAGGTGAATTTCGGAAAGGATCATGTAAGCAAAATGACCAGGCATGATTATTTTGACATGATCTCGCGGGTCAACAATATCACAACAATGGTTATTACCAACTAGTAAGTTGATCAACAGGCAAACATGACAGTGAAGACCTTATGTCCCTAAATTTAATAGTTTCTGATATATTATCAATAACGCACATGCTATGAATGTCATTAATGCGTATGACGTCATATTTATATTATTGTGTTGGCTTTAAAAAGACTAATTCGATACAGCAAAACTGATGTATTCGTTTTCAGTGTCTCATATTACCCCCAGGATCAAGTGGTTTGAGTTCAGAACCGTGAGTTAACTTTATTTTTGTTGACGAGCCATTTCTTCCCGCTTTACAAATCGAAAGTTCGGTGTCATTTTCACCAAAACAAAGTTTTAACAATATTATTGTTTGTTTTAGTAGTTTTGAGACCGGCGCTATCAAATATTAGAAAATAAGGTTCGTCTCACGGGAACACAACCATTGTTGACGCGGTGTAATTAAGCATATGTAATCGTTTAGTAACCACACACTGCACTTGGGTGTTGGTACTTTGGTCATTAGCAATTACCAGCCAATAACGATAAGATGTGTTTGTTTCTACGGTCAAATGCTGCTTAACCCGGCATTGGTGGCTGGGGTCTCAGCCGAACGCCATTGGCTGGAGGGGGGGGGCGTTTTTCGCCCCCTGGTTATCTTCCGAACCAATAACCGCAGCGAGACGCGCAAGACGGCAATCGAAAGCTCTCAATGAGACGAATCGAAAGCGTACACGAAATTTTAAAAATAAGGTCACATGTCAGGTCACGGTCAGGTCAAATATAAAATTGAGATATTTGATTTGTTGGGCCAAACTTTCCATCCAACGCCTTAGATTGAGACTATTATCGCACAAAGTGCTTTCAAAGGTATTATACATATCCCGCATAAGCGAAAGTGAAATTGTAAGCAAAGGTAAGGTAATTGTTAGCAAAGGTCAGGTCACAAAAGGTAACTATTGGCAAGAGGTCTTCGAAAGTCATGCGAAAGTGAAATTGTAAGCAAAGGTAAAGGTAAAGGTAAGCAAAGGTCAGGTCACAAAAGGTCACTATTGGCAAGAGGTCTTCGAAAGTCATGCGAAACATTTTTTTATGGGTTATACTATACGTATAATTCGATAGTAGCATCTATTTTCACAATCTGACACCATATAAGGTCAAAGTCAGGTCACATAAGGTCAACATTTGAAATTGATAAATCTAAATAAAAAGGCATGTTTCTAGATCAGTTTTGTCTATAAAAAATACAGTGCTGGCATTGATGTATTTGTGTATGGTAACCAGGGGCGCAGCCAGGGGGGGGGGGGGGCAAGGGGAGTAAATCCCCCCCCCCCCCCCCTACGGGTCACAGGGGGCCCCGCCGAGATTGGTCCAGATACCATTTGCATTGGCTTTAAAAAAGTCACAGAGGAGCCCTCAAACCAGGCAAGGCTCACTCGGGTGCATGTCAAGGGCCCTCGGAGACACTGCAGGGCTTTCGAAGCCGGCCCAGGGGGCCTCTTGGGCATGTCCAGAGTCCCATTGAGCCCACCGAGGGGCCCAAAAAACTGTCCAGGGGCCCATTGAGCCCACTTAAGGGCGCAAAAACATGCCCAGGGACCTTTCGAACATGCCCTGGGCCAATTGAGCCCACTCAGGGGCCCCAAAAACAGGGGCCTCTAGAGCATGTCCACTTGCCCAGGGACCCATTGATCCCACCCACGGCCCAGCAAACCTTCCCAGTGGCCTCTCGAGCATATCCAGGGGCCCATTGAATATGTTCAGGGGCCTCTCGAGCCTGGCCAGGGGCCCATTATAGTCTGTGTTGGGGCTTCTTGAAACTGCCCGGGGGCCCCATTATAGTCTTCCCAGAGGCCCATCGAGTCTGTTCAGGGCCTCTCGAACCTGCCCAGGGGCCATTAGAGCCTGCCCGGAGGCCTCTTGAGCTTGCCCATGGGCCCATTGAGTCTGTTCAGGGGACTCTCGAACCTGCCCAGGGGCCTCTTGAGCTTGTCCAAGGGACCATTGAGTCAGTTCAAGGGCCTCTTGAACCTGCCTGGGGGCCATTAGAGTCTGTTCAGGGGCCTCCCGAGCTTTGCCAATGGTCAATTGATCCTGTTCAGGGGCTATTAGAGTCTGCTCAGGGGCCTCTCGGCTTGCCAAGGGGCCATTGAGTATGTTCAGGGCCCTCCCGAACTTATCTAGAGGGCCATTGAGTCTGTGAACGAGGCCCTCAAGCCTGCCCAGGGGTTGCTAGCCGTCGCCTGGAGCGCCTGCTATAGCTGGAGCGCCTGCTAGCCGTGGTCGGCGCGGTCATAATGAGCGGTAATGTGCTGTACTCTGCTCCACCTGGTGCAATGTTTTCTTGGGTTTAGAAATAATAATTTGATAAGTCTGATGCGTTTTTTTTAATTCGGGGGGGGGGGTGGTACAAAACAATTTAACAATTTTCCTCTCATGAGAGTGTGTGCTGCAATATTTGTCAGCCAGGGGCGTCGCCGACGGGAGGGTCGGGGGAGGTCTGGTCAAACTCCCCCACTTTTAGAAGGCGGGGTAGGGGAGGGGTTGCCCCCCCCCACACTTTTTGCGGGACAAATGAACAATTTATCGTAACAATTTCCTTAGCAGTACAGTACAAATCCAGCTGTCAAAATCTGGACAATTTCGCGCCGCTTCGCGGCATGACACAAGTTTCACAATTGCTTATACAAATTTGGAAAATGGGAAAAAGAAATTCATTAAGTGTCTGGCAGAGGCTCTCTTTGGCGGTAATTGCTGGCCCCATTTCCCATTCCCTTCATAAAATATTCACTTTTAAGTTTCAAGCAGGCTGTTTAGCTAGTTTGCCGAGTTTCGAAAAAGGCGACGCGAACGCAAAGACGAGGAGATCGGCACCCGGATGCTGCTCCAGTGGTGCACAATTTGCTGGACCGAAGAGCTAATAGTGAAAACAGGCCAGGACTATCTCCCCAAGCCATCTCACCTAACTGGTCTGGTTCCAATATTAACATTTCGTTTTCCAGGACCTAACATTAAAATTGCACGCCGCTTCGCGGCGTCACATCGGTAGTCATCGTCATAACGAAGCCATAGTCATCGTCATCGGTTCGTCGTAATGCTGAATTGAATGAATAGCATTTTTAGCTTATTATTCTCTACAAGGCACACTGCCTATATTTGTGTTTTAACAGGCAAAACCGTAAAAATTTCGCGTCGCTTCACGGCGCTAACTAACAAGTACATACCTACCTACTATAACATGAAAATCAACATAATTTTTTTTGCGAATGCTTAAATACACGTATCAAAATGGGGTATTTTTTTCGTCATTTCAGCCGCCCCACACTCAAAAGCCGACCCCACCTGTTGTCAACTAAGATAGGTTTTCTCTCCTGTACGTAGCAATACAAATTAGTAATGCGCTCAGTCCAATGCCTACTCAGGGTCCTGGTCCAATCCAATTCATCAAAAGTCGACGAAGAAAACAATTTAAAAAGGGGGCCTCACAAAATAAAGTGGCCGAAATCTGTAGCACGCCGCTTCGCGGCGCCGCTTCACGCCGCTTTTCACGCCGCTTCGCGGCGTCACATCGGTAGTTATCGTCATAACGAAGCCATAGTCATCGTCATCGGTTCGTCGTAATGCTGAATTGAATGAATAGCATTTTTAGCTTATTATTCTCTACAAGGCCCACCGCATATTTCTATCCATCTTTCATTTTTCATATCCAGGTTTTTTTTTGGGTGGGGTCTCTCCCAGAGGCTTCCCCCCCCCCCCCCGCTAAAATTTATGAAGGTCTGGCTGCGCCCCTGATGGTCACTACAAGCAAAAAAACGAAATTTCACAATATGGCGTCATGAGTTACTCATACTTAGGGAGCCATAAGTCAGTGAAAAATAAAGATTTTGCTTTTAAATTTGGTTTGAGTATTGTCCACATGTGGTTCTTCAATATATCTCCCGGTTTTTTAATTTTTTGGAAAGAAAACAAAATATTTTTAGGGCATTCAAAAAACGTTTATTTTATTTTTAGGAGTCAACTAAAATTTTCAACCATCCGAGATTGCCATTTTGTAGCCCTTGCCATTTGCTATCTTTTGACGTTTTTTAAATTGCATTTTTCTCAAAATATGACATTTGTACGGCCTGCTAAAGTTTAGTTGATTTTTGTGTCAAACTCGTGTGTAGTGACGTCACTAAATTCGCTCTATCTCGAGAGGAAAAAATCGACGAAATTACTTCATTTTTGCACAGAAGACGTAAAATTGATGTAGGAGAAGGTACCTGAAGTTTCACGTCGATAGCGCTATTAATTAGTTTTGAGCTATAGCGAAAGTTCGTCAGGGGGGGGGGGGGGCGAAAAACGTCCCCCAACCAATGGCGGGTTAAGATAAACAAACTCATCTATTATTCTGATCGCATTCACCGGCCATTAAAACACATGCATATGAAGGAGATACTCAGTGACTCAGTGAGAAGGAGATAGCACATTTTGTAGTAATTACTAATTTTGACAAGGGTTTAATTCGGCATTTTAAAATCAACTTATACTCTATCAGATTAAAAACTGCCATTGGGTGTGACATTACATGTGCTTTTTGGGTCACGCCGATTGAATTCAACGGCACATTGACCTGGCGGCTTTAGATAATCTTCTATTAGCTCAAGGTTTCAAAATGTTTGGAATATATTTGGAAGAACGCGATCAATATAAACATTTTTATTGAACCATGATACATAACTTATGGCATAACACCTATCCTTGTATCGTTTAATTCAGTGGCGTCGCCACACAATTTTGGGTGAGGGGCCAGCCAGCGGTTGGGGGGGGGGGGCAGCCAGGCGTTTTGGGGCGGGGGGGGGGACAGCCACATAGGACTAATGTTAAAATCCTGCGAACCTGGGCCCAGGTGACGAACTCCAGCCGGAGCGATCCTGGGCCCGCCCTCCTCCCCCCCCCCCCCCCTGGTAGCGACGCCCCTGGTTTAATTTATACTGCTTTACAAATGGATCATGTCAGATGAAGTTTGTCATGTCACGGTAAAATAACTTTACAACATTTGTGACCTCATCCGTGACCGTCAGATCTAAAGTGATTATTGTTCGTCAACAAATGTTCAGGGCTATTCAGTGTTGTTTGCATCTGGACTATGCAATTATTGTTTAGAATCGAAGCATAATAGGGGCCAGAGATAGCATCCAGAAACTCTGTATTACTATAATACCCTAATAATTACATGAAAAGTGTAGAGAGCTTGAAGTGAGATGCCCTTTTGAACGCATCTTTCGGCACGCGAAGTGTATGTAGCACATAGATCCGATATTTAACCAGCATAGAGTGAAAGTTTTGTCCATTTCAGACAGTGACTGATTGAATAAGTTCTTTGACATGTCACTGATACTAGTGGTCCGTACGGATTTTTGTGTTTGGTCGGCACATAAATGGCTTACATTTTCTTCAATTTTAAATGCATATTTCTAGGCTATATTCTCGACATTTAAGTTCCAGGTGACCATCTTACCCACATGTTCACATCTGTGTGCCAGTTATCCGACTGCGTCCGTCATATTCTCTGCCAGCTGGCGGCAAGTCCATTTCGGCGGCGGAAACAAGCTTCCGAGCTTAAGCGGCTCGCCAGTTTTCCGTCCGGACAGCCGGCTGTTTTTGTGGGCGGCGTTTCTGCCAGTTCCATACATGATTGCCCGCTCCCCGCTGTCATTCATCTAAACTGCTGCCGCTCCCCCGCGGCCCCGCCGCCGCAGCTCGCTCTGGCAGAGCCAGACAGAGTCGGGCGCGTTACTCGGTGCTCGGTGGCCTCGCGGCCCGGTGTGTATGTGGTGTTCCGCTGTTTTCGGCCGTTGTCTGGTGCGCCGGAACCGCCCCGACCCTTCCGGCTGCCGCCGGCCACCACGGCCGAATGAACGAATTCCGCGCCAACTCCGGCTCGGAGACCAACTCAACCAAAACAAGGCGCTCTTTGACTGGGTCTCCTGGGAAGTTGTTGTTGTGTTTGCCCCCAAGCTACGGAGAGGGAGGAGGGCTGTAAAGAATACTTTGGCGATCGCTTAGTCAATTATCTTAAGAGTAAAGTTAGCAGGGCTGGAGATCCTGGGGGGGGGGGGGGGTCGGGGAGTCGCGACTCCCTGGTCCCCCCGGATGTTAAAAACTGGGAGGGGGGGGGGGGGGTCCAGGGGTATCCCATGCAAAAATGAAAACTGGGTGGGGGCCTTCTTGAGGAGAAGAAAGCGGACGGTTATAGGTCACATAATTGGCCCTACACATGGCCCTACACATGGCCAACATACGAACTTATAAACCGAGTTAGCCGTCTTCAAGTCAGCATGGGTGATCCATGCCGACTTAGAAACGACCTGATGGGGCCCTCGGTCGGCCAGAGGCACTCGGTCGTCCTGAGATGGCCCTTGGCCGGCCTGAGAGGGCCCAGAGTCGGCCTGGGGGCTCACAGTCGTCTTCAGAGGCCCATAGTCGGCCTGAGGGGCCCTTGGTCGGCATGAGAAGGCCTTCAGCCTGCCTAAGGGGGCCCACAATCGGCCTGAGAGTGCCCAGAGCCGGCCTGGGGCCCACAGTCGGTCTGAGGGGCCCTTGGTCGGACTGATATGGCCCTTGGTCGGTCTGGGGGGCTCTTGGTTGTCTTGAAGGGACTCTCGGTTGGCTTAAGGGACCATCGTTCCGACTGAGGGGCCTTCGGTCGACCTTAGACGTCCCTCCTCCGGCCTGAAGGGCCCTCATTTATTTATTTATTTATGTATTGTACATCGTGGGATTATCCCCTCTAATGGACCGAGTTCCGGGGGCTATTCCTAATCCCGAGTCAAGCAATGTAGGGTGTATAAAAACAGTGGATAGAATAGCATTCACACGCACATATTCCCAGTCAGGTACATATACGAATATATTCGTCGCTCTACTCCTTCGTGGGTAGCAGGCGCTTCTTCAGCGTACGTTTGAATGACGCCACTGACACGGTCGCAAGTTCAGGTGCCAGCTCATTGTAAAGCTTAGCTACGCGATACACAAACTGACGCTTGCCCACAGCAGAGCCGGTGATGCGAGGCAGACTGAGCAGATGGTCTTGCCTAGTACTGCGCACACGATCAGCACGCTCTCAGTCAGTGAGTCCATAGTCAGCCTGAGAAGCCCTCGGTCGGCATGAGATGGCCCTCAGTCGGCTTGATGCCTGAGAGGCCCTCAGTCGGCTTGAAGAACCCTCGGTTAGCCAGGAGAGCCCAATACCTCAGTCGGTCTAAGGAGGCCCTCAGTCTTTCTGGGAGGCCCTCAGTCAGCTTGAAAGGGTCCTCGGTGGGCCTGCGGGACCCTCGGGCTTCCTGAGATGGCTCTCGGCCGGCCTGAGGGGCCCTCCTTCGACCTGAAACGGAACCCTGGATCGGCTTGGCAGGGCCCTCGTCGGCCTGAGAGTCCTCGGTCGACGTTAGGGGGTTCTCGGTCGGCTTGAGGGGCTCTTGGTCAGCCTGAATGAGAACTGTCGGCCTGAGGGTCTGAGGACCCGAGCGTATCTCGGCCTGAGGGTCCCTGGTCTGGTCTGAAGCGTATTTTTAAGACTTGATCGTGCCCAATGCCTGCCTGAGATGGCCCTATGCCAGTCTGAGTGGGCCCTCTCAATCTGAATGGGCTCTATGTCGGCCTGCGAGGGCCTTCATTCGGTAAGACAGGACCATCAGTGTCTTTGAGAGGACCATCGGTCGACCTGACAGAGCCGCCGGTCTGAGGTACCTTGCTGGGTCTTCCAGGGACCTTGCTGGGTCCTCCAAGGTCTTCTACTTTTGGGCAAAATGGGCAATTGCCCTTCCCAAACGAAAAATGAAATCGGTATGCAAATGTATGTTTTGCCCCTCCCAAAAATCACGACTTGAAAATCTCTACTTTCTCCCGCTCAACAACTTCTCGCTGACGCCCCCCCCCCCCCCCCCCGTCAACAACTCTTCCCTGACTCCCCCCACTCCCCGCTCAACAACGCTAGATTCGCCACTACCCCGAGGGCCCCTTGTATTACGGGGGCCCTGCCGCGCATACAGGGGCCCTGCCGCTGATGGGCCCCCTCCAGACTGGACCCCCAAGACTAAAAAAAAAATCCAGCCCTGAAAGCTGGTCAGGACAACGCTGGTGATTTGCTCCGACGATTTTGGATCCCAAACACCTGACGAGATGGAAGCACCGACATTTATATGTTGACTTATATTATGTTGATTTATATGTATACTTTAGGTAAAATATATAATGTTTGCATTATGTAGATCTTTGGGAAACTAATACACCTCCCTCGTGTTCTTAAAATATAATGTTATAATGTTGATCCTTGAAGGGCCGCCCAGTTTTCTCATGGAAGCCGGAGAGCTACGGAGGAGTAAAATCTGCGCCCTTGGGGATAATGCCGCCGAAATGAAGACAAATGTCCGGTCCTGCGGGTGCTGTTTTTGCCTGCAGCGGTGCTGCTGGAGGCAAAAACAGTGCTGATAATGTACTTGTTTTTTTTGCAGGAGACAAGATAGCTGCGATTCAGGGAAAAGGCAACGGAGCGGAGGCGGCACGGAGACAGAGACACTGGCTCAGCGTCTTCCTATCTACAACCCTGGTCATGGCTTTTCTGGTGACCAGGTGACATGGCTAGAGGTCAGTTGGCTTCCATGTAAGTTGCTTTGGATATGCTGCTTAACACGCGCACTGGAGGGCCTCTGAGAATTACACGCACTGGAGGGGGGATCCCCCCCCCCCCTCCCCTAAGATCTCGACCCCCATAAGAGGGAGTCGAGAATAACGAAATTTATAGGGTAGAGAGGTGCTGTGGGGATCTGTTTTGTGAAAATGTCATGACTAGGTCAATATCTTCAAGGTCAAATGAGACCAAATATGCTCAATTTTGCTTGTTATGCGCTCCTTGGGTTGACATTGTTAAAGAACGCTGTGATTGCATGTATACACCCCCAAAATGGGTTTAATGATTTGTTCGAAAGTCTAATGATACAATAGGCATGATAGAAGTTGCATTTTACCTCAGGTCATTTACATATCAACATTTCGCTGCGGTCATTTTGGAGACGTTTTTAAGTTTTGTTTACTTTGATGGCCTAGAACTCGAAAAGTTTTCGGCCATTTTCTTGTTGTTATTACTTTATACGAAGCGCCATTCATTTGTTAGCAGGTATACAATAAATTATGCATATCGACCGGTAACATCATGAGATATTTACAACAACAAAACAGGATGGGTGGGCGGATTTCGCCCCCCCCCCCCAACCACCACGCTCCAGTGCGCGTGTTAAGAAATGTGAGTGATGCAACTCCCCAAAGTTTGGCTCTTCAGAATGAGTTGTGTTGCATGTTTCTGTCGTCTAAGCATAATTCCATTTATATTGGGCAATGGTAATTCCAGTTTGTTTATCAACTTATCCCAATCCGCCCTAATCGTATAACGTATTTGTACTAAAACATATACATATCTGCTGTTAATTATATTAGCTAATTCACACGTCAAGAGAGGTAACTGGAATGATGGTCATCTTTTCTTTGCTGATAAAAAGCTTGTTTAATCGCATCATAAAGTCACAATAATACAATGACATTTGATAATAGAGCAAGTAATCCTCTGGCCTGATGTGGTGGTGGATTGGGATTTTAGTGCGCCGCAATCTCTTGTCTGATTTCGGACACACATTTTTTTTATTTCATCATTATGTTTTCACTACGTTCAAATGTTAAAACATAACACTGCCACAAAAAGTTCCCTATTTCTGCAAATATAAGCCGTAGTTTCAAAACAGGATGTTATTCTGTGTCAGTCAATTTAATTCCGCTGTGACCGTCGGCATCAGCAGAATTCATTCGGCTGGCGTCTGACGCCTAGTTTTTGCTACAGCGTGGCGATGCATCCAGCCAGCTGGGCAGTCTGCCTATCCAGCCGAAATCGCGCCGGAGCGGGCCGGGTGGTGCGAGACGCCGAGCGGGCCAACAGGGACACGGGGACCTGTGTCAGCCAACGGGACACCGTCTCCCGTGTGTTCATGCGTGTGATGATGCTGTTCGGCGCTGTGTGATAGACGTGTGATGCTGCCGAAGTGATTCGGTCGGACCTGGTGCCAGTGTAAAAACCAATGCTGACCGGTCGGTCGCTGATGGTGATCTGTGACGTCACGGTCGGCGGACGGAGCGCTGGACGAACAGCCGTCTCCGTGGGCTCCCATCTGTATGCATGTATGTATGTATGTATGTATGTATGTATGTATGTATGTATGTATGTATGTATGTATGTATGTATGTATGTATGTATGTATGTATGTATGTATGTATGTATGTATGTATGTATGTATGTATGTATGTATGTATGTATGTATGTATGTATGTATGTATGTATGTATGTATGTATGTATGTATGTATGTATGTATGTATGTATGTATGTATGTATGTATGTATGTATGTATGTATGTATGTATGTATGTATGTATGTATGTATGTATGTATGTATGTATGTATGTATGTATGTATGTATGTATGTATGTATGTATGTATGTATGTATGTATGTATGTATGTATGTATGTATGTATGTATGTATGTATGTATGTATGTATGTATGTATGTATGTATGTATGTATGTATGTATGTATGTATGTATGTATGTATGTATGTATGTATGTATGTATGTATGTATGTATGTATGTATGTATGTATGTATGTATGTATGTATGTATGTATGTATGTATGTATGTATGTATGTATGTATGTATGTATGTATGTATGTATGTATGTATGTATGTATGTATGTATGTATGTATGTATGTATGTATGTATGTATGTATGTATGTATGTATGTATGCATGCATGCATGCATGCATGCATGTATGTATGTGTGTGTGTATGTATGTATGTATGTATGTATGTATGTATGTATGTATGTATGTATGTATGTATGTATGTATGTATGTATGTATGTATGTATGTATGTATGTATGTATGTATGTATGTATGTATGTATGTATGTATGTATGTATGTATGTATGTATGTATGTATGTATGTATGTATGTATGTATGTATGTATGTATGTATGTATGTATGTATGTATGTATGTATGTATGTATGTATGTATGTATGTATGTATGTATGTATGTATGTATGTATGTATGTATGTATGTATGTATGTATGTATGTATGTATGTATGTATGTATGTATGTATGTATGTATGTATGTATGTATGTATGTATGTATGTATGTATGTATGTATGTATGTATGTATGTATGCATGCATGCATGCATGCATGCATGCATGCATGCATGTATGTATGTATGTATGTATGTATGTATGTATGTATGTATGTATGTATGTATGTATGTATGTATGTATGTATGTATGTATGTATGTATGTATGTATGTATGTATGTATGTATGTATGTATGTATGTATGTATGTATGCATGTATGTATGTATGTATGTATGTATGTATGTATGTATGTATGTATGTATGTATGTATGTATGTATGTATGTATGTATGTATGTATGTATGTATGTATGTATGTATGTATGTATGTATGTATGTATGTATGTATGTATCTATCTATCTATGTATGTATGTATGTATGTATGTATGTATGTATGTATGTATGTATGTATGTATGTATGTATGTATGTATGTATGTATGTATGTATGTATGTATGTATGTATGTATGCATGTATGTATGTATGTATGTATGTATGGATGTATGTATGTATGTATGTATGTATGTATGTATGTATGTATGTATATATATATGTATGTATGTATGTATGTATGTATGTATGTATGTATGTATGTATGTATGTATGTATGTATGTATGTATGTATATCTGGTGTGTCACGCGGCAGCGCCGCACTGCTCGGGGACATCCGAGCGGGATCTGTATGTGTGTGTGTGTGTGTGTGTGTGTGTGTGTGTGTGTGTGTGTGTGTGTGTGTGTGTGTGTGTGTGTGTGTCTGTGTGTGTGTCTGTGTGTGTGTCGCTGGGGATTGGTGCCGCCGGTCCCCCTGCGGTGACAGTGATGACTGCTACGCACCCCGCTGCAGCCCGGCAGGGGGTGGGGTGGGGTGGGGTAGGGTGGGAGACATCGGAGCCCGGCCGCGGCGGCTGCAGAACGTCAGCCGACGCACCTCGGCTGCCGGCGAAACGCGCTGTCGTGACCCGACACTGGACGGATCGGCACCGACGAAGGCGAAGAGCCGTCGCTTCAGAGGTGTGCGAAATGTTTACCGCGGGTGTGTTAAACCATGCGTGTGTTGAGCTATCTATGGTGGGTGCTGGGTATGTGTTGAATCGTACAAAATCGAGCAGGGCGTCGGACACACTGTAGTCGTGCATCTGGGGGAAGCGGTGCTCCGCCACATCTACTTTCTGAAACAATGTGCTTTTTGTGTGCAATGTTATCTGATTGTATTGCAACTACTCTCAAAGGGTAAGCTGACTCACTTTTGCTGTCACATTTCCTCATTGTCATTTACAAAAACCATGTAGGCAAATAATATAGGCACGTAAAATCCATGTATTCATGATTAATCCCGGTACACTTAACATTTAAAGGTCTCCGATTACTTGGCGTTGCAATTTGAGTTAGCCTTTATTAAAGCTTGAAACGGACAACGCTTGCAATTTAAGATATGAGGATTGACCTATATACCAAGCAAGGAAATGATGTAAGTTTTGTTTTCTTTCGAACAACAGCTTTCAAAGACATAAAACATAAAGATATTTATTTTTACTCTTAAAATGTGATTTATCTGTAGGTATGTTCATGAACGTCTATGTTGACATTTTATTACCGAAATCGCTAGCCCAAAAAAAAATGTTCGCGTATTTACTCTGCTTAATTCAAAAGCTTTAAACGCTGTCATAATTAAATATAATTATCTCAATGTGTGTGAACCCGATGTAGAGTTGTTTATCATTGAGGATAGAAAGGCTGTACGTAAGTGTCAATTGTATAATTGAATGATTGTGGTTTTAGGGCGCAACGACTGCTGATACTTGCATATAACAATATAACAAGACGGAAGGGAAGATGTCACTCTGCAGTTAAGGATGCTAGGGGCCGATGGCCAAATGACCTTCCTTTGTGCTGTTGTTCTACTGACTGCACTTGGCCGTGACCGGACCGGATGCTCTGTCTGCCGGGATGCTCCCGGCCGTCCAAGGTCAAATTAGCTGAGACACAATCGTTAATCAGACACATCCCAGATACGGATCCCGGAACCAAGAAGATCTCTCAACACAATCCAATAACGGATCAAGGATACCAAGCGATCACGAAAAATGCGACGTCAAAATGTAATCAAAATGCGACAGTAGATCTCGGAACTCAGTGCATCTCTTGATGTTTTTTACTATTATTTTACATCGGATCTCGATCCGACAGCATTCCGTGGTAAGCATTCAGAGTGGATATATGATCTCAATGGAATTTTAGTCCGATAGCATCCATTTTTGAAATTGCATAGTAATTGTAACGTTTCTTGACAACAGGTAACAAGAGATATAGATAACATCCTACCACTTACCAGCTAGAGTTGCAACAAATATACAAAAATACTGACAATAGCCGTTTTCACGAAGGATTATCGTGCGAAACTTTTTAAAATGTTTTGAAATGTTTCGACGATCCATTCCTTAACTACACAACTTTAACATCCGATTTTTGGCTTGAAATGTCCCTCAGAATTTTGTAATATGTTGGTAAGAATATAATATGTTGACAAAATTGTTTGGTGGTAATTAGCAAGATAAGTATTGATAGGTCAGTTGTGATGACGGATCCCGGAACCCGATCCAGATCTCCACCGACTGGAACTTTTCAAAACTTCAGAATGATTCAGAAAGATTATGTGGCGTGTGACACTATTGGACGCAATAGACTCGCCTCTCGCAGCCCAATCCGGCGGCCAGGCTGTGCAGCTTGGCTTTGTCCATGTGCGTGCGGCATTTTTTTTTTTACCTACCCGGCCTATAGCCATTTCCCGGGTTTGGGAAATTACTTCTGGCAATTTGCCAGGCAAAGAGTTACGTTAATCGGTTTATGTGGACCCGAGCAAGCAAGGGAATAGGGTAGCTATTTCACGTTAATTAATTACGTTAACCGGTTTATGAAAACCCGGAAAATTTATTGTTCAAGTAAATATAATATCTAACATTACGTTAAGTATTTCGTTCAAGGTCAAATATAATATCTATCATTACGTTAAGTATTTCGTTCAAGGTCAAAAATAAGTCAAACACGAGACACACATGCATACATATTTTTATTACAATACACTTGTACAGTGTCAGTGTTGATGGAGCCGTGGGGGTGCCGTCATTGCCACAACGGGAGACTGTTGCCAGTCTCCCTGGCTCCGGCGCCTCGGCGAGACCTGGTTGTGGGGTGTATTTAGCTGGGCGAAAAGTCCTGAATAATAAAAAACCCAGCGTCTAAGGCAAAGGGGAAAAAACCTGCGCGGTGGGCCAAAAATGCGCAAGGCCAAAAACCCCTGTTATATTTGATTAGCTAAACGTGTTTGGTAGAGATAATCTAAGAGGAGACCTATCAATTCAGGATAACTATCACCTAACAGTGTTGAAGATTTAATGTGATGCCATTTTGTTGTGTGTAATTAATAATGTTCTGTCGTTTATCGTTGTGTACTGGGCAAGTAATAAGTAAGTGCTTGATTGTGTAGCGCGGATAACCTGGGCAATGTTGGCAATTTGGTGGCGGGAGATTCTCCATATTATAATAATGAGTAATTTTTGTATGACCGAGACGGAGGCGCGCCAATATTACCTCCTTCTCTCTACAATTCTGGTGACTAGATATAAAATGTTGGACTTTTGGCTTGATTGGATAAAGATGAAAATGCGGAGCGGCGTCCCACTCGCTCTGGCGCAGTATGCTAAGTTGAGAATTAATATAATTTAACACGTCTGATACTGGGCTTGGAAGTTGGTTTACTGAAGGTAAGTCTAGGCTCAATTTCGCAAGTCTGTCGGCTTCCTCGTTTCCCGGGATACCTGCGTGTCCTGGGATCCAGAGGAATTTAATACTATTGTTTTACTGTTTAAATACTTGATTAGCTGTCTGATTTTAAATACTATCGGGTTTCTACAGTCATTAATCGAGGAAATGGCCGTGAGCGAGGCGGACGAGTCTGTGCAAATGACTACTTCCTTAAGTTTTTCTTTTCTGACATATATTAATGCTAATAAAATGGACGACAATTCCGCTGTGTATACGCTATTTATGTCGGGAAGTCTAAAGTTATTGCTAACTGTGTTTGTGTAGAATGCACCACCGGTTCGGCCGTCGCTTCGAGAGCCGTCTGTGTATATGTATGTGTATGTGTTGTGTTGTGCTTTGTGTTCGTTGAAGAGTGTGTGTGTCTCTGCCGCCGTGACTGTGTTTTTGTTGTGTGTGAAGAGGCGGTGTGTGTCTGGTGTTGTGTCGAGCCAGTAAGATGTGAGTGGTGGCGTTGGCATTGTGTTGATGTGTGGAATGTTGAATAGTGCGAGTGTTTGTCTGATTCTGTGACTGATGAGTGGGTGTCGTTTTTGTAGTAGTGTTTGTCGTCTTGTGGGTGCGGGGTGATTTAAGATGTGGAATGTTGGGCGTGTGGGGTGTGAACTTGCTCTGGTGTAGAATCTAAGTAGTGTGTATTTGCGTCGGCGGCAGAGTGTGGGAATGTTTGTGTCGATGTGTAAGTTTGTGGTGTTGGTGGTGCGGCAGGCTCCAGTCACGATACGCAAGGCAGCGTTTTGGACAGTTTGCAATTTTTTAATTTGTTTGGAACATATGTCATCAAATAAGAATGCGTTATAGTCCAGTACTGGGCGTATCAGGGAAGTATATAGTTGGAGAAGAGTGGCACGATCTGCGCCCCACTCTCGACCAGCCAATGACTTCATAATATTAATTCGTCTCGTACATCTCTGCACTAAATCATTGAAGTGTGGGATGAACGAGAGACGTGTGTCTAGCGTTATTCCCAGATACTTGAATGATTTGACGAAAGGGATAATTTGATTGTTATATTTTAATGGAATGTAGGGTTCCACATATGCAGGTTTCTTTGCAAAAATTAGAGATGCAGATTTACTTGGAGAAATTTCCAGACCCCATTGGTCGCACCATACCTTTATATCAATGAGTACTAGTTGTAACGTTTTGCTGGCTTGATCGACACTCGGGTGCGAGAACCACACCGCCAGGTCATCAGCGTACATTGCAAATTTAAGACCTTTGTCGATCTTGTTAATATTACTGAAAATGTCGTTAATCATAATTAAAAATAGGGTCGGGGAGAGGACCGATCCCCGTGGGACACCGTGGTCCTGATTTTGATTTGGAGAATATGTGTTGCCGCACCTTACATTAAAAGTTCTATTTTCTAAAAAGTTTTGGATAAATTTAGCGAGTCGACCTCGAATTCCGGCCTTATGGACCTTTACTAGAAGTGCAGTCTTATTGACTCTGTCAAACGCAGCTCTCAAATCAAGAAAGAGGGCAACTGTGACCTCTCTCCCCCGAAAGCCGCGCTGGACAGAGTCGATAAGACCAACTAAATTGTCCGCAGTGGAGCGACCAGGTCTAAAACCACTTTGGTGTGGGGAAAGTAAATTATTTGATTCAATGTATGTCCTGATGCGTCCATTAACCATGCGTTCGAATAGTTTACATGCACAACTAGTTAGAGAAATAGGGCGATAGCTAGCGGGAGAAGATTTAGGTTTGCGAGGTTTAAGTATAGAGAGAAATAGGGCGATAGCTAGCGGGAGAAGATTTAGGTTTGCGAGGTTTAAGTATAGGAATTAGCGTACTATTATGCCAAGATTCAGGGAAAGTGCCATCAAACCACATGGTATTGAAGGCTGTTAGTAAGTTGGTGAGACCAGTCTCTGTCAAGTTTTTAAAGAAAGAGTAATCAATTTGATCTGGCCCTACAGAAGTTTTACCACATTTACCGATAGCATACGTTAACTCGGAGTTGGTAAAAGGAGAGTTACAGATTTCTACGTTATTAGAGTCAAAGCTAATAGATTGGAATTGATCATTAAGTTGGTTAGTAAAAGTTGGTGTACATTGTTGTGTTGATGATATGTTAGCGTAGTGTTGTGCAAATTGTGTTGCCACCTCTAGGGGAAGCGTGTAAGATGTGTTGTGTATTTGTAAGTGTGGGATTTTGTATGACGGTGGTCTTTTATTTGAAAACGATTGAATTAATGTCCAAATTTTTGAGAGGGAGGTAAATCGATTAAAGGTAGATGAGAATTCCTGCCAAGATTCTTTTTTTGCTTTGTCAATGATTGTTTTCGCCAAAGAGCGAGTTTTCCGTACTTCGTGTTCGTTTTCTGCAGTTATACAAGCTTGGAATTTCCGAAATGCTCTTTTCCGGAGGGCCACAGCTCTCTGGCATTCTGTGTTCCACCACGGGGAAGTACGCTGCCTCGGGTGGTGTTGTGTGTGTGCGCGTGTGTGTGGAATGTGTTGGTGAGCTGATGTGAGAATAGTGTTAAAAAAAGTGTTAATGTCGGTCTGGGAGTCTGCGGGGTGACTAGTGTCAATGTGTTTTTGAAAGGAGGACCAGTCGGCTTTGCGAAGGTTCCATCTAGGCAGGGAGTAAAAATTTGTCTGTCCTGAAGGGACTTGTAGTTCTAAGTGAATTGGGAAATGATCGCTAAAAAGAGGGTCTGATTGTGCGTTAAATGTAAAAAGAGTCGCGATGCGTGGTGTGGCGAAGGCGAGATCAATGGCGCTGTAAGTCACCTCGCCTCCTGAGTGGTGTACGTGTGTGGGTGATTGGTCGTTAAGGAAGACCAAATTATGCCGGTCCAGTAGGTCCAGCATAATTTGGCCTCGGCGGGAATCACGAAGGCAGCCCCACGCCCGACTATGCGCGTTGAAATCGCCCATAATCAGACATGGGGTGTTAATATTTGTAATAAGCTGGGAAAGAGAATCAATGTCTATGTCCTCGGTAGGACGGAAATAAATTGAGATAAGAGTTAGTTCTAGCTGAGCGATTTTAATATTGACGCCGACTGCGTCTAAGGTTGTTTGAAGGTCGATTTGGTGATGCAAAAGTTGGTTTGAAATAAGCAAAGCCTCGGCGCGGTGATGCATTTACGTTATTTGTGTAGAGACTATAGCCGGGGATTTTAAGAGTATAATTATTAAAGTCGGCGTCAATGAAATGGGTTTCCTGAACAGCGGCTACTAACGGATTATTATTTAAGACATAATGCTTGAATTGCCCCCAATGTGATATTAAAGATCTAACATTCCATTGGAGGACGAATTCAGTTTGATTTTGGTTCATCGGGAGTTGCTATTCTGACCGCGCCTTGCGGTCGCTCGTGTCCGTCTCCGGCAGGGTGGTCGGGTCCGTTCAGGGAGCTGGCCAGGGCGGGAGGGAGACAGAGACCGGGAGGAGGCGCGGGAGGGCGGAGAGCGGTAGCGAGCGGGGCGGGGCTGGGAGGTGGGGACCCGGCTTCCAAAAGCACGGATGAGGGACGCATCGGTCTCCTCCGCGGAAGAGTCCCCGGAGTCTTCCCCCGAGGCCTCGACCGCTGACTCCGCCTGATGTTCGGCGGGGGTGGGAGTTTGTACCGCTTGGGCACGGCCGGAGTCCTGGAGGGACTCAGCTGACGAAGGGCAGGGCCCGCTCGGGTCTGCCGTCGGTGACGTCACGCTGGGCCGCTCCGGCGGAGCTGCCAGCGGCACCAGGGGGGGGACCCACGTGGGGCCCGACGGGGGGAGGGCGGGGGTGGGGTTCGGTGGGGTGGGGGGAGTGGCGGCCAGGCGCTGGGGGCTAGCGCTGGGATGGGAGGGGGCGGCGGGGCCCGCCCGGCGGGCTCGGGTCTCCTCGACCCAGGCCGCTCGGGCAGGGCAGTCTCGGAACCACGCTGGGTGGGGACCGCCGCAGGACACGCACAGCAGGGCTGCGGTGTCACCACCGACACAGTCATCTGTGTCGTGCGACTGGGCGCACTTGCCACAGGTGGAGTGGCTGGCGTGACAGGAGCGCTGGTGGTGTCCGAATCTCCAGCAGGCACGGCACTGCTGGGGACCCGGGGTCCACGCCGTTACGGGTACAGTAATGTACCCGCAATAAATCCGGTCGGGGAGGACCAGTCCCCTGAACCGGAGCCGCACCATGGGGTTCGGACCGGGCCTCTTCGACCCCATCCTGACCACCTCGGTCACTCCCTGAGACGCGAGCTCGAGGAGGAGCACGGTCTCTGTCAGCGTGCTGACGTCCGGGGAGTAGATGAACCCTTGGCAAGAGTTCATGCGGTCGGGTGCAGACACCTCGCATGGCCTGTCCATGAAGGACTTCAGGGCCATGATGGCGTCAGTCTGCTGGCCAGATCTGGTCTTAATCAGCAGAGCCCCTGAGCGGATGGTGCGGGCGCTGTGGACGTCTCCGCAGAGAGCCACCAGGCAGCGGCGCACTGCGAAGGGGTTGGCGTGTCTCATTGACCCGCCGTCCTTGCGCTGGACCAGCAGGAGTGCCGGTCCGTCCGGGGGAGAGGTGTCCGGTGGGAGCCGGGCACGGTATGCTAAACTGAACGAATGGACTCCAGCCGCATATGTTCTTTAAAAACGGGCAATTTTGTATCATAAACTTGTTATGAGCTCAATACATGTTTCCATAACTATTGAATAGTGATAATATCGCCTAAATCAGTAACTTATTTCTTGGAATTTATAATATACTAAAACTTTTATACCAAAACTTTTAAAAACTTTTCAGAAATATTTCAGAATCTTTTCAGCGCAATACACCTCCGTGGAAACGGCTAATTTAACCATTATCTCTAGTGTTATCATTGCTGGGTGTTTAAACTAAAAGTTGACTTATTTCAACTATTTGATTTCGTATTGCGTAGAGTAGTTTTAGTTTAGTTTGTCATTTTACACTGAATTTGACTCAATGATGGTTGCCGGCATTTCGCGATGCACAATTCATTCAGAAGTTAAAATTAATTTGCTGAGATGAGATCCACACTCCGACAGCCACACTCTGCATCTTCTAATCATCATTGTATTTGCAACCACCATGGCCGGAGAAAGACCACCAATTAGCTCGTGTCACGACCGGAACTGCGGTCACTAGCCAACCGGTCCTTACTGCGGTCACTAGCCAACCGGTCCGTACTGCGATCACTAGCCAACCGGCCCGTACTGCGGTCACTAGCCAACCGGACCGTTCTGCGGTCACTAGCCAACCGGTCCGTACTGCGATCACTAGCCAACCGGCCCGTACTGCGGTCACTAGCCAACCGGTCCGTACTGCGGTCAGTAGCCAACCGGACCGTACTGCGGTCACTAGCCAACCGGTCCGTACTGCGATCACTAGCCAACCGGCCCGTACTGCGGTCACTAGCCAACCGGTCCGTACTGCAGTCACTAGCCAACCGGTCCGTACTGCGGTCACTAGCCAACCGGTCCGTACTGCTGTCACTAGCCAACCGGACCGTACTGCGGTCACTAGCCAACCGGACCGCGGTGTGCCAGTCTGAAGGTGCAGAAACATATAACCACGAGCAGCCGTCACGCAAACACGCACGATGCGTGGAGCTTCATTATACACATAGAAACATCACATAATGATTGCATATACCAGGGAGCAAGCAAACAAATAGCATATTCCGCTAACCTGCCTGTTAATCAATGTTTTATGCCAGGAGACCGTCCAGGATCTCAGCATTAGCCGCCTTCCTGCGACAGCTGATCCCGTCCAAGTCGCAGCAGGTGAACACCCACCGCCGTTTCCGGGTTGGCATGGTCTTGTCGCAACAAAACATCGCGATCTGTGTTCACCAGCCGACCAGATGTTTGCAAATCCGGTCCGTGAACGAATCGCGGTTTTCTCTGGAAGCACTTTCATTCACTTGTGTCTGTGCATGCGCTGTGTGTTACTATCTACTCCATGTAATATCTCATCTACTGATATCTGTCATAACGAGCAGGGCGAAATGATCGCAAGTTCTTCCGGAAAATCTGCGATCGAGCGGTCCGACACGACCCGAACAAAACCATGTTTTCCATAGGCTTATTTCTTTGCAACTACCAAATGGATGTGTCAGAGAAATTGTACCGTGAAACATTCGTCTTGGAAAAATACCAAATTCAAAGTTTTGAAAGTTTGGGTTGTCGGGTTTAGAAGCAGTGCGCGCTGACGCACACCCCTGTTTTATCCTTTGTAGCCTACAAACAGTGCATTCCAGGTTCTACTGGAGCATCATTAGCCACAAGGGAAACTATCCCAGTTTACTCATTTCACAGCATTCATTTCCTAGCATACACATTAACTATCCCCCTACTCTCAAGTCTCACATGTTTCTGACACTTGTTTGAGACGGACCGGGCGCCGGCTGTGCTAACCTGCCCTTGGGGCAAAAGTCACGTGACCTAAGCTGGGTCGGGTGGACTGCAGTGCGGGGTTGCAGCGGCGACGAGGCGGTGCTATGGGTCGCACATTAGCGACAGTGAACTGTGTGTTGTGCGCGTGGGAATCATCTTTAGCACGGGCAAACTGTGCTATAAACTGATGAGGAACTACTTTGAACTGACCGAGATTGTCTAGTTTAACCCGCGAGTTACTGGGGTATATTTCATAACGCGACTTACTGGGGGGGGGGCTATTTTTTGCCCCCCCCCCCCCCTCTGATCTCCGGAACTATTGGACCGAATGTAAAAATTCAAACGGTATTCGATAGCCCTGGCAAATTTATCGAGGGAAACATAATATTGTTGACCTCAGGGTCACCGATGACGTCACAGTTCAGGTCAAGTACAAAATGTTTGACCGTGTCAAATGGTCTCGATGGATGGAATTGTCGCGCAAAATTGCGATATTCAACGCATAAGCTGTCGATAAATCGGTATGATTCGTGTGTCTGACACTTCTAAGTACCTTTCTAAGCTGTTTATGACCTTGGGTCAGGTCAAGGTCATCCGAGGTCACGAGGTCAAACTGCAGACTACGGTCATTAGGCGTTGTAACACATGTTTATGGGGCTGTTTTTCGTCTAGAACGCGAAAAATGACCTTAGAACATTGTTTGTTCCATATAAATAGAAGTAAAAAGCAAAAATGAAAATGCGTTTTTATGCATAGTAATGCTGTGAGAGGTGGTCGATTTTTGACATTTAAAGGTCATAACTCGGTCATTTTGAAAGATATCGACTTTAAATTTGGTACACATATTCACCGCATACGTCTCAATCACATATATTCCGGTTTTTTGATAATTCTGATTTTTTATTGAAAATTTTGTTTAAAAAAAAATGTATTTGGATTTCTCAAAATTTTGAGAAATCCTCCCACACCGGGTCCCCACCTCTGTGTGGGAGGAGGTGGGGACCCGGCTTCCAAAAGCACGGATGAGGGACGCATCGGTCTCCTCCGCGGAAGAGTCCCCGGAGTCTTCCCCCGAGGCCTCGACCGCTGACTCCGCCTGATGTTCGGCGGGGGTGGGAGTTTGTGCCGCTTGGGCACGGCCGGAGTCCTGGAGGGACTCGGCTGACGAAGGGCAGGGCCCGCTCGGGTCTGCCGTCGGTGACGTCACGCTGGGCCGCTCCGGCGGAGCTGCCAGCGGCACCAGGGGGGGGGGGACCCACGTGGGGCCCGACGGGGGGAGGGCGGGGGTGGGGTTCGGTGGGGTGGGGGGAGTGGCGGCCAGGCGCTGGGGGCTAGCGCTGGGATGGGAGGGGGGCGGCGGGGCCCGCCCGGCGGGCTCGGGTCTCCTCGACCCAGGCCGCTCGGGCAGGGCAGTCCCGGAACCACGCTGGGTGGGGACCGCCGCAGGACACGCACAGCAGGGCTGCGGTGTCACCACCGACACAGTCATCTGTGTCGTGCGACTGGGCGCACTTGCCACAGGTGGAGTGGCTGGCGTGACAGGAGCGCTGGTGGTGTCCGAATCTCCAGCAGGCACGGCACTGCTGGGGACCCGGGGTCCACGCCGTTACGGGTACAGTAATGTACCCGCAATAAATCCGGTCGGGGAGGACCAGTCCCCTGAACCGGAGCCGCACCATGGGGTTCGGACCGGGCCTCTTCGACCCCATCCTGACCACCTTGGTCACTCCCTGAGACGCGAGCTCGAGGAGGAGCACGGTCTCTGTCAGCGTGCTGACGTCCGGGGAGTAGATGAACCCTTGGCAAGAGTTCATGCGGTCGGGTGCAGACACCTCGCATGGCCTGTCCATGAAGGACTTCAGGGCCATGATGGCGTCAGTCTGCTGGCCAGATCTGGTCTTAATCAGCAGAGTCCCTGAGCGGATGGTGCGGGCGCTGTGGACGTCTCCGCAGAGCGCCACCAGGCAGCGGCGCACTGCGAAGGGGTTGGCGTGTCTCATTGACCCGCCGTCCTTGCGCTGGACCAGCAGGAGTGCCGGTCCGTCCGGGGGAGAGGTGTCCGGCGGGAGCCGGGCACGGTATGCTAAACTGAACGAATGGACTCCAGCCGCATATGTTCTTTAAAAACGGGCAATTTTGTATCATAAACTTGTTATGAGCTCAATACATGTTTCCATAACTATTGAATAGTGATAATATCGCCTAAATCAGTAACTTATTTCTTGGAATTTATAATATACTAAAACTTTTATACCAAAACTTTTAAAAACTTTTCAGAAATATTTCAGAATCTTTTCAGCGCAATACACCTCCGTGGAAACGGCTAATTTAACCATTATCTCTAGTGTTATCATTGTTGGGTGTTTAAACTAAAAGTTGACTTATTTCAACTATTTTATTTCGTATTGCGTAGAGTAGTTTTAGTTTAGTTTGTCATTTTACACTGAATTTGACTCAATGATGGTTGCCGGCATTTCGCGATGCACAATTCATTCAGAAGTTAAAATTAATTTGCTGAGATGAGATCCACACTCCGACAGCCACACTCTGCATCTTCTAATCATCATTGTATTTGCAACCACCATGGCCGGAGAAAGACCACCAATTAGCTCGTGTCACGACCGGAACTGCGGTCACTAGCCAACCGGTCCTTACTGCGGTCACTAGCCAACCGGTCCGTACTGCGGTCACTAGCCAACCGGCCCGTACTGCGGTCAGTAGCCAACCGGTCCGTACTGCGGTCAGTAGCCAACCGGACCGTACTGCGGTCACTAGCCAACCGGACCGTTCTGCAGTCACTAGCCAACCGGTCCGTACTGCGGTCACTAGCCAACCGGTCCGTACTGCGGTCACTAGCCAACCGGACCGTACTGCGGTCACTAGCCAACCGGACCGCGGTGTGCCAGTCTGAAGGTGCAGAAACATATAACCACGAGCAGCCGTCACGCAAACACGCACGATGCGTGGAGCTTCATTATACACATAGAAACATCACATAATGATTGCATATACCAGGGAGCAAGCAAACAAATAGCATATTCCGCTAACCTGCCTGTTAATCAATGTTTTATGCCAGGAGACCGTCCAGGATCTCAGCATTAGCCGCCTTCCTGCGACAGCTGATCCCGTCCAAGTCGCAGCAGGTGAACACCCACCGCCGTTTCCGGGTTGGCATGGTCTTGTCGCAACAAAACATCGCGATCTGTGTTCACCAGCCGACCAGATGTTTACAAATCCGGTCCGTGAACGAATCGCGGTTTTCTCTGGAAGCACTTTCATTCACTTGTGTCTGTGCATGCGCTGTGTGTTACTATCTACTCCATGTAATATATCATCTACTGATATCTGTCATAACGAGCAGGGCGAAGTGATCGCAAGTTCTTCCGGAAAATCTGCGATCGAGCGGTCCGACACGACCCGAACAAAACCATGTTTTCCATAGGCTTATTTCTTTGCAACTACCAAATGGATGTGTCAGAGAAATTGTACCGTGAAACATTCGTCTTGGAAAAATACCAAATTCAAAGTTTTGAAAGTTTGGGTTGTCGGGTTTAGAAGCAGCGCGCGCTGACGCACACCCCTGTTTTATCCTTTGTAGCCTACAAACAGTGCATTCCAGGTTCTACTGGAGCATCATTAGCCACAAGGGAAACTATCCCAGTTTACTCATTTCACAGCATTCATTTCCTAGCATACACATTAACTATCCCCCTACTCTCAAGTCTCACATGTTTCTGACACTTGTTTGAGACAGACCGGGCGCCGGCTGTGCTAACCTGCCCTTGGGGCAAAAGTCACGTGATCTAAGCTGGGTCGGGTGGACTGCAGTGCGGGGCTGCCGCGGCGACGAGGCGGTGCTATGGGTCGCACATTAGCGACAGTGAACTGTGTGTTGTGCGCGTGGGAATCATCTTTAGCACGGGCAAACTGTGCTATAAACTGATGAGGAACTACTTTGAACTGACCGAGATTGTCTAGTTTAACCCGCGAGTTACTGGGGTATATTTCATAACGCGACTTACTGGGGGGGGGCTATTTTTTGCCCCCCCCCCCTCTGATCTCCGGAACTATTGGACCGAATGTAAAAATTCAAACGGTATTCGATAGCCCTGGCAAATTTGTCGAGGGAAACATAATATTGTTGACCTCAGGGTCACCGATGACGTCACAGTTCAGGTCAAGTACAAAATGTTAGACCGTGTCAAATGGTCTCGATGGATGGAATTGTCGCGCAAAATTGCGATATTCAACGCATAAGCTGTCGATAAATCGGTATGATTCGTGTGTCTGACACTTCTAAGTACCTTTCTAAGCTGTTTATGACCTTGGGTCAGGTCAAGGTCATCCGAGGTCACGAGGTCAAACTGCAGATTACGGTCATTAGGCGTTGTAACACATGTTTATGGGGCTGTTTTTCGTCTAGAACGCGAAAAATGACCTTAGAACATTGTTTGTTCCATATAAATAGAAGTAAAAAGCCAAAATGAAAATGCGTTTTTATGCATAGT
This sequence comes from Chirona hameri, assembly GCA_036785665.1. Lineage (NCBI taxonomy): Eukaryota > Metazoa > Arthropoda > Thecostraca > Balanomorpha > Balanidae > Chirona > Chirona hameri. The sequence continues at coordinate 40,455 of JAXIVJ010008137.1, forward strand.
AATGCTGTGAGAGGTGGTCGATTTTTGAAATTTAAAGGTCATAACTCGGTCATTTTGAAAGATATCGACTTTAAATTTGGTACACATATTCACCGCATACGTCTCAATCACATATATTCCGGTTTTTGGATAATTCTGATTTTTTATTGAAAATTTTGTTTAAAAAAAAAATGTATTTGGATTTCTCAAAATTTTGAATTTCAAAGAAACTCAGAAATCTGAGATAACAGTTGGATAGCCCGGTCTATTGTCAGTAATTTGATTTAAAACAATTCAGTTTATCTCAAATATCGTATCTTTGACAGCGTTTTCCGCAAACCATTATTTTGCAACAACAAAAACTAAGAACATGACGTCACTCTGACGTCATTTCCGGTTGACCTATCATAGCCTCATATTTTTCCGTTTGTCAACATGTGTAGAATTGATGTTAGAGAAGGTACTGCAAGTTTGGTGACGATACCGGTGTTCGTTTAGGAGTAATTTCAAAATAACGGGAGGGGGGGCAAAAAATAGCCCCCCCAGTAACTCGCGGGTTAATCCGTACTATCCATATAAACCATGTGATACGGGCCAATCTAATAGGTTCAAGAGGGATAGAAATATACGTCATGGGTAAGGATGAAAAACATGTTTTATCAACATATTTCAAACATTTTGGACGGGTTTATCAATGAGAAAAAAGTAGGTACTTGTTAAATAATCACGCAGTTATTCTTCACCAGAAGGGCCTCGGTTGAATGTTTGGCATTTCATAAAGTATCGGGACGGTCCTCCGGCCGGCCCACTAACCCTGCACACTTAATTCGATCGTGAGAGGCCGCTGTCGCAAACTGTACATATTGTCCGTCAATGGTCAACAGATATAGCTGGATTCTGGCCCGATCCTTTGACAACTCGAAGTTCGGCCATCCCCACGTGGCCCAGATCAGAAGGAGGCTTACCATAGCTGAACTACTGGGTATAACACAGATCAGAAGGATGGGCTTACCAGCTGAACTACCGGATATAACACAGATCAGAAGGATGGGCTTACCAGCTGAACTACCGGGTATAACACAGATCAGAAGGATGGGCTTGCCAGCTGAACTACCGGGTATAACACAGATCAGAAAGATGGGCTTACCAGCTGAACTACCGGGTATAACACAGATCAGAAGGATGGGCTTACCATCTCAACTACTGGGTATAACACAGATCAGAAGGATGGGCTTACCAGCTGAACTACTGGGTATAACACAGATCAGAAGGATGGGCTTACCAGCTGAACTACTGGGTATAGCACAGATCAGAAGGATGAGCTTACCAGCTGAACTACCGGGTATAACACAGATCAGAAGGATGGGCTTACCAGCTGAACTACCGGGTATAACACAGATCAGAAGGATGGGCTTACCAGCTGAACTACCGGGTATAATACGGAGTTTTCGAGGACGATAGTAAGCTGAAATAATAAATGAAGAGGCAGATGCCAACATAAATTGCCGACAAATGTAAATAAACGGTTGGAAATTATGCAGCTCGGGCCATTAACAAAGCCTCATTTTGCCCCGTAGATATCATATTGACCATCAAATCAAAACTAATTACCGAGCGGGCGCGAAGCGCCCGTGAGGTTTCTCGTCAACTTACTAGACAAATTTACATTTGACCCGGCCCGACCCAGCCATACAGACGCTTTTCGGAAGCTAATATCTTTGCAACCACTGTTCCGATTGAGATTGGGTTTTCACCATTGCATAGGTCCATCAAATACATTTTGTGTTTGGTATGGCGCGTTCTGATAGAGGTGGTACCACAGCGCGTGGCAGTTGACACACGCGAACGTTGAAATGAACAAACACCCTTGCAAAAATGATTCTTGATAAAAAAATGGCTGTATTAATCTAAGCATTGATTTATACGCGGAAGCATGCAGTGTTCAGGACGTTCTCCCTTTTGGCGGATTTGAGAAAGGAGATCATGCACAATTTAATGCAACTTAATTTCTCTGTTGGCATGCATTGAGGCCTGGCAATTTTTCTGGAGGACTAAAATGACTATGTG
>JAXIVJ010008137.1:45000-52500 GCA_036785665.1 Chirona hameri
CTATACAGCTATACAGCTATACAGCTATACAGCTATACAGCTATACAGCTATACAGCTATACAGCTATACAGCTATACAGCTATACAGCTATACAGCTATACAGCTATACAGCTATACAGCTATACAGCTATACAGCTATACAGCTATACAGCTATACAGCTATACAGCTATACAGCTATACAGCTATACAGCTATACAGCTATACAGCTATACAGCTATACAGCTATACAGCTATACAGCTATACAGCTATACAGCTATACAGCTATACAGCTATACAGCTATACAGCTATACAGCTATACAGCTATACAGCTATACAGCTATACAGCTATACAGCTATACAGCTATACAGCTATACAGCTATACAGCTATGCAGCTATGCAGCTATACAGCTATACAGCTATACAGCTATGCAGCTATGCAGCTATGCAGCTATGCAGCTATGCAGCTATGCAGCTATGCAGCTATGCAGCTATGCAGCTATGCAGCTATGCAGCTATGCAGCTATGCAGCTATGCAGCTATGCAGCTATACAGCTATACAGCTATACAGCTATACAGCTATACAGCTATACAGCTATACAGCTATACAGCTATACAGCTATACAGCTATACAGCTATACAGCTATACAGCTATACAGCTATACAGCTATACAGCTATACAGCTATACAGCTATACAGCTATACAGCTATACAGCTATACAGCTATACAGCTATACAGCTATACAGCTATACAGCTATACAGCTATACAGCTATACAGCTATACAGCTATACAGCTATACAGCTATACAGCTATACAGCTATACAGCTATACAGCTATAGAGCTATAGAGCTATAGAGCTATAGAGCTATAGAGCTATAGAGCTATAGAGCTATAGAGCTATAGAGCTATAGAGCTATAGAGCTATAGAGCTATAGAGCTATAGAGCTATAGAGCTATAGAGCTATAGAGCTATAGAGCTATAGAGCTATAGAGCTATAGAGCTATAGAGCTATAGAGCTATAGAGCTATAGAGCTATAGAGCTATAGAGCTATAGAGCTATAGAGCTATAGAGCTATAGAGCTATAGAGCTATAGAGCTATAGAGCTATAGAGCTATAGAGCTATAGAGCTATAGAGCTATAGAGCTATAGAGCTATAGAGCTATAGAGCTATAGAGCTATAGAGCTATAGAGCTATAGAGCTATAGAGCTATAGAGCTATAGAGCTATAGAGCTATAGAGCTATAGAGCTATAGAGCTATAGAGCTATAGAGCTATAGAGCTATAGAGCTATAGAGCTATAGAGCTATAGAGCTATAGAGCTATAGAGCTATAGAGCTATAGAGCTATAGAGCTATAGAGCTATAGAGCTATAGAGCTATAGAGCTATAGAGCTATAGAGCTATAGAGCTATAGAGCTATAGAGCTATAGAGCTATAGAGCTATAGAGCTATAGAGCTATAGAGCTATAGAGCTATAGAGCTATAGAGCTATAGAGCTATAGAGCTATAGAGCTATAGAGCTATAGAGCTATAGAGCTATAGAGCTATAGAGCTATAGAGCTATAGAGCTATAGAGCTATAGAGCTATAGAGCTATAGAGCTATAGAGCTATAGAGCTATAGAGCTATAGAGCTATAGAGCTATAGAGCTATAGAGCTATAGAGCTATAGAGCTATAGAGCTATAGAGCTATAGAGCTATAGAGCTATAGAGCTATAGAGCTATAGAGCTATAGAGCTATAGAGCTATAGAGCTATAGAGCTATAGAGCTATAGAGCTATAGAGCTATAGAGCTATAGAGCTATAGAGCTATAGAGCTATAGAGCTATAGAGCTATAGAGCTATAGAGCTATAGAGCTATAGAGCTATAGAGCTATAGAGCTATAGAGCTATAGAGCTATAGAGCTATAGAGCTATAGAGCTATAGAGCTATAGAGCTATAGAGCTATAGAGCTATAGAGCTATAGAGCTATAGAGCTATAGAGCTATAGAGCTATAGAGCTATAGAGCTATAGAGCTATAGAGCTATAGAGCTATAGAGCTATAGAGCTATAGAGCTATAGAGCTATAGAGCTATAGAGCTATAGAGCTATAGAGCTATAGAGCTATAGAGCTATAGAGCTATAGAGCTATAGAGCTATAGAGCTATAGAGCTATAGAGCTATAGAGCTATAGAGCTATAGAGCTATAGAGCTATAGAGCTATAGAGCTATAGAGCTATAGAGCTATAGAGCTATAGAGCTATAGAGCTATAGAGCTATAGAGCTATAGAGCTATAGAGCTATAGAGCTATAGAGCTATAGAGCTATAGAGCTATAGAGCTATAGAGCTATAGAGCTATAGAGCTATAGAGCTATAGAGCTATAGAGCTATAGAGCTATAGAGCTATAGAGCTATAGAGCTATAGAGCTATAGAGCTATAGAGCTATAGAGCTATAGAGCTATAGAGCTATAGAGCTATAGAGCTATAGAGCTATAGAGCTATAGAGCTATAGAGCTATAGAGCTATAGAGCTATAGAGCTATAGAGCTATAGAGCTATAGAGCTATAGAGCTATAGAGCTATAGAGCTATAGAGCTATAGAGCTATAGAGCTATAGAGCTATAGAGCTATAGAGCTATAGAGTTATAGAGTATAGAGCTATAGAGCTATAGAGCTATAGAGCTATAGAGCTATAGAGCTATAGAGCTATAGAGCTATAGAGCTATAGAGCTATAGAGCTATAGAGCTATAGAGCTATAGAGCTATAGAGCTATAGAGCTATAGAGCTATAGAGCTATAGAGCTATAGAGCTATAGAGCTATAGAGCTATAGAGCTATAGAGCTATAGAGCTATAGAGATATAGAGATATAGAGATATAGAGATATAGAGATATAGAGATATAGAGATATAGAGATATAGAGATATAGAGATATAGAGATATAGAGATATAGAGATATAGAGATATAGAGATATAGAGATATAGAGATATAGAGATATAGAGATATAGAGATATAGAGCTATAGAGCTATAGAGCTATAGAGCTATAGAGCTATAGAGCTATAGAGCTATAGAGATAAAGAGATATAGAGATATAGAGATATAGAGATATAGAGATATAGAGATATAGAGATATAGAGATATAGAGATATAGAGATATAGAGATATAGAGATATAGAGATATAGAGATATAGAGATATAGAGATATAGAGATATAGAGATATAGAGATATAGATATATAGAGATATAGAGATATAGAGATATAGGGATATAGAGATAATAGATATATAGAGATATAGAGATATAGGGATATAGGGATATAGAGATATAGAGATATAGAGATATAGAGATATAGAGATATAGAGATATAGAGATATAGAGATATAGAGATATAGAGATATAGAGATATAGAGATATAGAGATATAGAGATATAGAGATATAGAGATATAGAGATATAGAGATATAGAGATATAGAGATATAGAGATATAGAGATATAGAGATATAGAGATATAGAGATATAGAGATATAGAGATATAGAGATATAGAGATATAGAGATATAGAGATATAGAGATATAGAGATATAGAGATATAGAGATATAGAGATATAGAGATATAGAGATATAGAGATATAGAGATATAGAGATATAGAGATATAGAGATATAGAGATATAGAGATATAGAGATATAGAGATATAGAGATATAGAGATATAGAGATATAGAGATATAGAGATATAGAGATGTAGAGATGTAGAGATGTAGAGATGTAGAGATGTAGAGATGTAGAGATGTAGAGATGTAGAGATGTAGAGATGTAGAGATGTAGAGATATAGAGATATAGAGATATAGAGATATAGAGATAAGAGATATAGAGATATAGAGATATAGAGATATAGAGATATAGAGATATAGAGATATAGAGATATAGAGATATAGAGATATAGAGATATAGAGATATAGAGATAGAGATATAGAGATATAGAGATATAGAGATATAGAGATATAGAGATATAGAGATATAGAGATATAGAGATATAGAGATATAGAGATATAGAGATATAGAGATATAGAGATATAGAGATATAGAGATATGAAGATATAGAGATATAGAGATATAGAGATATAGAGATATAGAGATATAGAGATATAGAGATATAGAGATATAGAGATATAGAGATATAGAGATATAGAGATATAGAGATATAGAGATATAGAGATATAGAGATATAGAGATATAGAGATATAGAGATATAGAGATATAGAGATATAGAGATATAGAGATATAGAGATATAGAGATATAGAGATATAGAGATATAGAGATATAGATATAGAGATATAGAGATATAGAGATATAGAGATATAGAGATATAGAGATATAGAGATATAGAGATATAGAGATATAGAGATATAGAGATATAGAGATATAGAGATATAGAGATATAGAGATATAGAGATATAGAGATATAGAGATATAGAGATATAGAGATATAGAGATATAGAGATATAGAGATATAGAGATATAGAGATGTAGAGATGTAGAGATATAGAGATATAGAGATATAGAGATATAGAGATATAGAGATATAGAGATATAGAGATATAGAGATAAAGAGATATAGAGATATAGAGATATAGAGATATAGAGATATAGAGATATAGAGATATAGAGATATAGAGATATAGAGATATAGAGATATAGAGATATAGAGATATAGAGATATAGAGATATAGAGATATAGAGATATAGAGATATAGAGATATAGAGATATAGAGATATGGAGATATAGAGATATAGAGATATAGAGATATAGAGATATAGAGATATAGAGATATAGAGATATAGAGATATAGAGATATAGAGATATAGAGATATAGAGATATAGAGATATAGAGATATAGAGATATAGAGATATAGAGATATAGAGATATAGAGATATAGAGATATAGAGATATAGAGATATAGAGATATAGAGATATAGAGATATAGAGATTTAGAGATATAGAGATTTAGAGATATAGAGATATAGAGATATAGAGATATAGAGATATAGAGATATAGAGATATAGAGATATGGAGATATAGAGATATAGAGATATAGATATATAGAGATATAGAGATATAGAGATATAGAGATATAGAGATATAGAGAGATATAGAGATATAGAGATATAGAGATATAGAGATATAGAGATATAGAGATATAGAGATATAGAGATATAGAGATATAGAGATATAGAGATATAGAGATATAGAGATATAGAGATATAGAGATATAGAGATATAGAGATATAGAGATATAGAGATATAGAGATATAGATATATAGAGATATAGAGATATAGAGATATAGAGATATAGAGATATAGAGATATAGAGATATAGAGATATATAGATATATAGATATATAGATATATAGATATATAGATATATAGATATATAGATATATAGATATATAGATATATAGATATATAGATATATAGATATATAGATATATAGATATATAGATATATAGATATATAGATATATAGATATATAGATATATAGATATATAGATATATAGATATATAGATATATAGATATATAGATATATAGATATATAGATATATAGATATATAGATATATAGATATATAGATATATAGATATATAGATATATAGATATATAGATATATAGATATATAGATATATAGATATATAGATATATAGATATATAGATATATAGATATATAGATATATAGATATATAGATATATAGATATATATAGATATATAGATATATAGATATATAGATATATAGATATATAGATATATAGATATATAGATATATAGATATATAGATAATAGATATATAGATATATAGATATATAGATATATAGATATATAGATATATAGATATATAGATATATAGATATATAGATATATAGATATATAGATATATAGATATATAGATATATAGATATATAGATATATAGATATATAGATATATAGATATATAGATATATAGATATATAGATATATAGATATATAGATATATAGATATATAGATATATAGATATATAGATATATAGATATATAGATATATAGATATATAGATATATAGATATATAGATATATAGATATATAGATATATAGATATATAGATATATAGATATATAGATATATAGATATATAGATATATAGATATATAGATATATAGATATATAGATATATAGATATATAGATATATAGATATATAGATATATAGATATATAGATATATAGATATATAGATATATAGATATATAGATATATAGATGTATAGATGTATAGATGTATAGATGTATAGATGTATAGATGTATAGATGTATTATAGATGTATAGATATATAGATATATAGATATATAGATATATAGATATATAGATATATAGATATATAGATATATAGATATATAGATATATAGATATATAGATATATAGATATATAGATATATAGATATATAGATATATAGATATATAGATATATAGATATATAGATATATAGATATATAGATATATAGATATATAGATATATAGATATATAGATATATAGATATATAGATATATAGATATATAGATATATAGATATATAGATATATAGATATATAGATATATAGATATATAGATATATAGATATATAGATATATAGATATATAGATATATAGATATATAGATATATAGATATATAGATGTATAGATGTATAGATATATAGATATATAGATATATAGATATATAGATATATAGATATATAGATATATAGATATATAGATATATAGATATATAGATATATAGATATATAGATATATAGATATATAGATATATAGATATATAGATATATAGATATATAGATATATAGATATATAGATATATAGATATATAGATATATAGATATATAGATATATAGATATATAGATATATAGATATATAGATATATAGATATATAGATATATAGATATATAGATATATAGATATATAGATATATAGATATATAGATATATAGATATATAGATATATAGATATATAGATATATAGATATATAGATATATAGATATATAGATATATAGATGTATAGATATATAGATATATAGATATATAGATATATAGATATATAGATATATAGATATATAGATATATAGATATATAGATATATAGATATATAGATATATAGATATATAGATATATAGATATATAGATATATAGATATATAGATATATAGATATATAGATATATAGATATATAGATATATAGATATATAGATATATAGATATATAGATATATAGATATATAGATATATAGATATATAGATATATAGATATATAGATATATAGATATATAGATATATAGATATATAGATATATAGATATATAGATATATAGATATATAGATATATAGATATATAGATATATAGATATATAGATATATAGATGTATAGATATATAGATATATAGATATATAGATATATAGATATATAGATATATAGATATATAGATATATAGATATATAGATATATAGATATATAGATA